>LKNJ01003367.1:27478-45600 GCA_002120245.1 Maccullochella peelii
CCCCCCCCCCCCCCCCCCCGTGCTGTGACCTTGTGTATAAAACCTGCAATTATCACTTCCCAACCCACCTTAACCCTACTGTTAAACAAAACCAAGATAGCATATGAACACCACATACCATTGTTCTTCTCCACGAAAAACACAGGGCCTTGAAAAGCTATATTCCTGCTCAGTATATATTTTGTGAAGCAAAGTAACTGATGCTTTTTTCTTTTCTTTTTTGTTTTTTTGGATACACTCAATAGTTGCTGCTACCTCAGATTAGCGTGAAGAATTAAGGAGAGACGCAATTAAGTTGTTTTCTTCAAATTACTTCTTTACCATAGAGACTACTTTTAATTTGTCTCATTTTCAGCTTTGCAAACTTAACGACCTGTTGCTGTGGGTGGCCCAGTTCAGTCCTCACAATGGCTTTAATTAAACGTTTACCCTCACAGAAAGACAAAAGACAAGACTGTGAGATTAAGTGGAAAAAAGAGAATGACAGATGTATTGCTTAAGGTAGAGAATTTCTATATAACTATTCTCTTTGGGAAATAAAATTAAGAGAAGCATGGAGGGCAGGAGGCTGTACAGCCATAGGCAAGCACATTCTCTGCTATTGAATTTCACATGTTTTCATTTCACATTCATGCTTACTCAGAAGTGCCACAGATGCATTTTTGGTCCATCTTGTCGAGACACTTTCAGATGTCAGGAGGAATGCTCGCCATGATGATTTACAATCGGCTTATAAATGACAGGATCTACGAGGGGCTTTGGTAAGAGTAGAGGGGTGTGTGGTGTGTGGGGAGGTCTGAGGGCAAGACCATACAGATGTGGATGGAGGTGGAAAAGGAGTCCTGGTAAAATACATCTTTGTGTGGGTGCCAAACACCCCAATGACGCCAACATTACACACCCCATGATGCTCTTGAGATCCTCCCTGCTCCGTCCTGCCTGTCTCTACAGATACAGGGTAGAGTTGGTGGAGGGGGCACATCTTCTACAGACTGACCTTTGTTTCAGGCTCCTGCCTGCGCAAAGTGCCTGTCACTCACATAAACACACAGCAGAAAGTGAAAGATGGAAGGAGAAGGAGGTTAATACCTGCTGTCAGTCTCCCCTCTGACCTCTCCTGCACATTCCTCCCCTTCTTTGCTTATTAGTTGTACATTAGCTTTTCCATTTGTCTCTGCTCACCCCTGACGGGCTGTGTGTTGTCATACGGCCGTTGCGGACGTCCACATGAAACCATTTGAGAGGTGGGCACAAAGGTAGCTCTGTTTTTCCACACGCAAGGCAGCCGTGCAAATTGAAGCGTCGGTAAAGACTGTGACAGCAAAAATGGGCTGAGAGCAGGATGTGTGTGTGTGTGTGTGTGTGTGTGTGTGTGTGGATGTCTGTACATGTGTGAAACAGTTACCCACTCCACTCTCTGTGAGCAATCCAAACCCCCCGCCCTCCCCAGCCCCAACCCAAGCCAGCCAACACCTGAAGCTTATTAAACATAAATCTCCACAGCGCCATAGATGTAACTTGAAACCCATATTGACTTTTAGGGGGAGCTTTATAAATCGTTTTGCTTCTCTCCTTCCTCTCTTGTCCACATTCCTTATATATCCTGCAGAATGTTGTTTCAAAATGAAAACATTTGCCACTCTGCTGTTGACAAAATATTTAAACTTTACAGGCGGGCTAAACAAACGTAGTACATTCAGAGAAACAGGAAAAGGCATAAATATTGATTCTGGGGTGAAACTGAATCCATATTCATTAAAAGTAGAAGGGTGTCATATGCACATGGAGAAAATATGAAACTATTTTCAAGGAAGGAATGTGTGAACTGTTCTTATTGTAGTGATGAAAGGGACTATATATACTATAATTTGAAAGAAAAAGTAATGATAAGGCAAAGTAAAGTCATTTTTAAATTCTTGTTCAGGAACATGAATGAAAAAACAAAACAAAACAAAAAAAATAGAGCATGCGTGTCTTTCTTCGGTCAAACCAGTTGAGACCATGGACATTCGAGACTTCTGACTTCCTGCTGACATCCTGCACACATGAATGGCATGAAAATAATTTAATGATACAGCATACAGCTCTTCTAGACTTTCCAAACCTTTTTGGACTGAATGGTAAATTCTGATACCACAAAGAATCATTTTGTGGTCAGAAAATGTCTTCATTGTTTTATAGCCACTTTTTCCTAATGTTTGTGTATGGGAAAAAGTCTTTTTGGGCCAGTGTGCAAAATCGCTTCATAGATCAACACTATTTCCTGGGAGCTTGAGACAGAAAAATAGACACAGAAATCATTTCTATGCAGTACAGTAACATAAGATTTCCATGGTGTAAACCCCTTTGGCAAAACCTTTCACACCAATGAAGCATCTCTGCATTGAGTTGAAGTGAAAAAGAGTAACAGAAGTATGAAAGTAGTAGCAGGAAATACAGGAAGTGATGATTGGTGGGGGCCTGAAGGTGCATTTAGGTTACCTTTGAGATGAATATATCAGCGGGGAAAGGGACAAAATCGATACCATGGCTTGCAAGAACACCAAAGCATTATAATACATCCGAACATCTGGGTGCTATTCCCATCTAAGCAAGAGACACAGCAGCAGGATGTTCCAGACTGGGAGACCCGGTTTGAATTTGTGGCTGCATCATAGGCCGCCACTGCCAGAGCCCTGGGCTTAGAGCCGCAGAGTTCACGACACGCTTCCCTCCCTGGAAAGAATGAGTGATCCCTGCCTACAATAAAAGCCGGGTAGCAGTTTGATGTGTGTTTATATGTGTGTGTGTGTGTGTGTGTGTGTGTGTGTGTGTGTGTGTGTGTGTGTGTGCGTGTGTACATGAAAGTGTCAGTGGGCAGGATTGGCAGCGGCTGCAGAGAAAGGGAACAGTGTAAAAGGAGAGCAGAGTAGAGAAGAGTGGAGGTGTTATAAACCCGGGGACGTGCACAAAGGGCCCTCTGTGCAGGGGTGGCCAGTGGGTCACGCACTCGCTTTCACACACACACACACACACACACACACACACACACACACACCTTCCTCAACCTGCTGCCACTACCTCCCCCAGGGGAACCTTCCATTCTGAAGCTGCCCAGTGTGAGCGGGGTGAGCTCATATAAATAACACGACAAATAAGGAAAAAGTAAGTGCAGAAAAAAAGATGGAGAGAGTGGAGGAAAGACATGAGAGGGAAAGAGGGGAAAAATGCAGCGACAGCAACAGCCTGTTGAATAGGGATTTCTTCTCTCTAGCGACAATGTCTCATTGTTTTTCACAGGAGGGGTGAGCGGGGAAAAACCACTGGAATTGTGGAATGTATGAGTCTCATTCATTACCCCCATTTTCTCCTGTTTAAAACATCCCCTGTAATAATAGTTGTGCTCACATACATAAATACAACAGTAATTTCCTTTGGCAAGCAGAGCACTTATGACATCTACCCCCAACAGGCAAAAGAGACACTGAGACTGTGTATGTCTGTGCGAGAAAATGTGTGTGTTTATAGACTCTGGCATGCATTTGTGTATTTGTGTGTCTGTGGAGCACTGATGGTTTATACAAGAAACTGTACTCTTTATCCCCTGCAGAGCACAGACCATCTGACTAGCTGGTTGGCACTCCATGCTTACTTCGCTGCTTCTTGCCAAATCTGCTACCCCACAGTGCTGCTTAATGCTAATAAAAACCTGAAGCACTAAACAAACATTTTCAGGAGAAAATTGTAGTGGGGAAAAAAAGAAGAATCCACTGGAAAAAATTTATTTGTCACCAGCTGATTTTGTTTTTTTTTTGCTATTCACGTGGAACTGGCAGTGTCAGGATCCCCATAGCTGTGTTGTTTTTTTTTGTGGCATTGTTGTTCAGAGCGGAGCCCCCTCCAAAAACCACACCAAAGTGAGGCTCAAAATCCAAACATTATGACTAGAGTCATACACCAAAGAGGACAAGCGTCCAGCAAGCGGTATTGGCCAACTAAACAAACAAACAAAACACAGGATAAACCGCAGGAGAGTGGGAGGCAGGCGTCAAGTTGAAATGTTTTTAACTCTGCCTGTCAGCACAGGCCAAGCTGAGCCTTTTCCTCAGCCAGACAATTTTCCATATGGAGCTCCGCTAACCCATAAAGATTAACTATCTGATTCTCTCATGAGAATCCAGACAGAATGCTTTGTGATGGGAAACACACATGAGAGGTGAGATTAATGGAGCATTATCCAAAGACTGCAACAATCCAAATAGTGCTCCGTTTACATGGACTCCTCCTCCCCCCAGCCTCATTTTCCTCTCTTCCGATACAGTAGGCCTCCATTCAAGAGAGGCGGACATAAATATTTACAGTAATTTGATGCATGCATGTAAGGACAAGACTTCCATCTGCAAAACTCAGAAACAACCACCATGGGTGGATCATAACGTGAGTCAGTGGGACAGTTGCTCTGGAAACAAAAATTCACAACAGAAACCCAAACTCGCCTGCCATTCAGATGCAATGTGTCAATCAAATTGCATTAATTCAGTCGTTCACAACCCCCTTTGTTTTGAGATTTAATTGTAGTGAAGATTTATTTTGTTCAGGAGTCAAAATAGAAGCAGGTGTAAATTCCTGGCTTCACTGGAGTCCCGCAGGTGAAGACATGCTTGCAGCAGTTATTTTTCTGGATGAATACACCTTAGACTTGCTAGGTATGTATCTCTCCAGGGCTAGGAGGTAAATTGCTTCATTGAACTCTTAATTAAAGGTTGACCTTTGACCTCCTACCAAGATGTTGCCTCACATGTTCCCCCGCGGTGCTCAGAGTAAGACAGTTCAAAGCGAGATCTGGTGGAGCATGTAGAACTTAGCTGACATGTTATGAAACAGAGAGGTGAGAGAAGAAATAACCAGCCTCTGATGTCTTATTTGATATGTAGCGCCAAAACTACCATGGCTATGAATGAATGCTACATCACAGGAGTCCTGGTGGCTGCAGCTCGGACGCACAAAGGTTGACATGAGCAGAGGAGACAGAGGGTATGTAGTTTTCCTCTTGGGGAATGTTTCTCAGAGCTCCTCAGTAGGCCAAAACACACTCAGCTGTGGTGGCTAAGCAGATGGCTGCCTGGGCTGATGCACATGCATGCCTTTGTGCCTCAATTGATATCCTGTTGCCAGCGCTGACAGGAAGTGATCTGGTGATGCAGCCCTAGGACAGAGTTCGGGGCCTGTAACTGATTCTGACAGTTCTGGAAGAAGGATGGTTCTTGGGAGACGATCGACTTTGTCTAGAAATAAATACAAATTTCACTTTATTACATCTTGGGTGTTATTTTTGTAGTTTCAGCCATTGTTTCTATCAGCTATAATAATGTGCTCACCAAATGAATTGGGAACACTGTGACGTTGCTACAACAAAGCCGGGGCAAGAAACGAGAGATCAGAGGATCGGACAGGTTGTAAACAAGCCAGATTATCTAAAACTGAAAGTGAGCTTTCAAAATAATGCCTCATTGCACAGGAAAACTGTGAAAATTACTTTAAATAGAGTAGCTCAAAGTTGAACCAGGAAAGTTCAAGGTTCAGCTTGGATAGATAGGAATGACTGTCAAACCTACAACAGCAAGACTCAAGTTGTATGAAAATGCGCATTCCCTTTAAAGGAAGTACTTTTGTTTGTTGCACTCAACCCCAAATAAATGCGTGTCTACTGAAGACACAAATCTTTAAAAACGGGTCCCGAATCTATAGTTTCAGTTTTCAAAAAGGATAAACCATTTTTTAAATAAACAGCTGGGCACTGTAGGTTTAGAACATTTCACTAAAACAGGAGTAAATAGTGCATTTGTTGGGGACTATTTTCACCTGTAGATTTGGTGCAGCAGGACAGTGAATGTGGGATTGATTTAAAATAAACTACAGTGCGCATGTTCATGGTGATGTAGGAACACGTCACTCAGTGCAACGTTGTGGCTTTTGAATGTGGTTTTAATAATAATAGTTTTTGAACAACAATGAAGGTCTATGGCACAGAGAAATAAGACAGACAACACTTAGCAGGATCAAGTCTATTTATGGGATTTGTTGACAATAACAAAAGTATAGACTATCACCAGACTTATCCTTAAATAAAGTTCATGTCTTTCTGATTATTCTGTCTCAACTATAGAAACCTGCCAAAACTATCTGTAAGCTGATAAATCAACCTGTCTTTCTACAGACACGCAAGTCATAAGTCATTCCAATGAGCCTGGCTGGGCTGCTTAAAGAAGAAGCTCCTAATCAGGCTCTGTGTGCTGAAGCTCAGCCTCACACGCTCACACCTGGACCAGCTCCAGGGCCCGTGCTTTAAAACGACTGTCAGTCAAAAGCTTAAGCTCCTGTGTGCTGGCTTGGGGCACCACTTTACCCCCCCCTAACAACTGCACCTGACTGAGCTTGTGCTGGGACATCACCTCACCTCAGGGGAAACAACGCTGCACCGGCTCACCCTGTACCTGCTGGCTTATGTGCCAGCTGCTGTCACAGAGAGAGAGATGGAGACGGGGGAAAACTGAGTTGGCTTTATGTGATTCTTGATGATTTGTGAGAGAAGTTGGATGTGAGAGTGGGAAAGTGCTTGGATATAGCAACGCCTCGCAGATATCTCCATGCACTCCCATTGCCCTCGTAGATCTTGGCAGTCCATGGTGAAGTGAGATACCGTAAGAAAATAAAACATGGGCCTTACAGTGCTGGACCCGAGCCCCTCTCACACAGTCTGTACGGTATTTGCTGCCAGAGCAAACATAGTGGCTGTTATTGTAGAGGACAATTACATACAGTTAAAAAGTATACTCCTCAGCCAGCGCCGGCCTGTTTTAAAACCCACTGTGAATAGAAGAACAAACACTGGGAGGAGCGCTCTCTCTCACACACACACACGTGCACACACGCGCGCGCACACAGTACGGAACAAGTGAAAACACGAGGCCACACATACACACGTGTATCTGTGCATTTAGCTTCAGCCAACCGTGAACTCCCAGGCATCCACTTTCACCCAGCCTGACTGTTCGACCCTGCTGTCCGGCGTCCAAATGGCACAATTATCTGCAATTTATGCTCAGACAAAACGGATCACTTCCCCGGTAAATGAAATTCCCCATTAGGAACAGCAACAAGGGGGAGGAGATAAGGTTAGTAATACTTTCTCTGGTACGAGACAAGAGAGGGCACAATGTGTGTCCAGAGCCACCCCATTCCCAGAAATAAACTCATACAGATGCATCAAGGATCAGGTGTTTCTGACAAATTTCTTTAAAGAGAAAAATGAAAAAAGCCTCCTGAGGATGAAAATAGAGGTGGTTCTTCGATGAGAGGGCGGAAAGGCTCATTAAGAAAACCTTTAACTTTCTCTCCACAGAGTCACAGCCATTACACTCAAGCTAATATCTCAGCAAGAGACTTGAATGACTTTCTCTTAATGAGTGATGAAAAATGAAAAAGCTGTGGAAATCCAATGCTATGCTTGGATCCAACTGCATTTTCATTAGCTTTTCAGATATCCATTAATCATGTTAATGAGCCTGCAGACGTCAGTGGCAAAAACAAGAGATCACTGAGACACTGTTTTGCAAATGTTGGTGCGGGTTGTAAAGAGCTTTGGCTCATCTCCAGGTCCGCTCTGAGCAGGAAACAATAACAAGTGTATCTAGTTGACTCAATCTGTATTGTGTTGACATTGCAAACTGTGCTGAAGCAATTGTTTCGAAAGACTACAAATGAATGTACTGTATATTGGATTTCTTCCCAATGTGAATGTCTTGTGTTAAAGTGTTATTTATTACATATAAAACTGCCCCAACTTAAAAGTCATTTTTTACAAGGCACAGCTAAGTTGCTCAACTCTCCCGGATACTTAAATGAATTCAAAGATTGTCTTCATTTACCTTTCATCTTGCTCACATGTGCTTGTTGGGACACGTAGGCTCTCAGCTTCTATATGCCTGGATGTATGAACATGTACACAGACATGCAAAGAGACGCCCACCTAAAAGGAAAATTCCATCCTTGGACTATCTTGAAGTGTTGTAAGTAATCAATGTTTTGCTCACTGCGATGGGGGATGCGTTACTTTTCAAGTGTTCCTACTTTCCTTCACTCTGCCTCATTTACAGTACCTCTGCTGCTGGTTGTTATTTCCAACATTTCCAAGAATGACTTTGACAAACTCAGTATGTCTCTGAACAGGTTGAATTCATAAGTGCAGGCAGAAAGAGCAGTAGTGAAAGTAATAGCATAGCATCAGTAAGAGGGTGAGCTTTCCCAGTTGAGAAAAAGTGACAGTTGTGCCCATAACTTTAAACATGTACTGTAGCTGCATTGCATTCTTGTCTATTTAGCTTCTGTGATTGGAAACCTTATTATTTCTGGATTTTCTTCGATTAATTTCTCTGTCTTATTGTTAAGTATTTGTGCAAAAAGATGAGTCAAAAGATCTCGCTCTTTAAACCTACAATAACTGATTTAGCCACTTAGCGGCTGCAGGAACAAGCTGTAAACACAACATTAACATATCACCTTATAAAGTTGATATGGCAAACTTGGTAAAAATAAAACCAAAACAGTTGGCTACAGTTGGCACCTGATAAATTTAAGTCCAACATTCATTCTCATTTTAGCTCTGTTTTTGGTCTCCACCAACTCCTGAGGGAAATATCTGGCTCTTAGCTGATAAATGCTCCACTATGTTCACCAGCTAGTCTCTAACTTTATATGTCTGCTGTTTAGTGCTGGACAGGTACTTAGAGTAGGTTTTTAGAACCTTGCTAACGACACTGATGAGAGCGGTGAGAGTGAACCAAACATTAGAGCTGTGGGCCAGCAAACCAAAACAATGAGCTAAAAGATGCTAAAACAGTCCATAGAGCTGATGGGAACTGCAGAGTCCAGTGATTCTTTCTTTGTGGGTTTGTCACTACAAGCAACCACTTTCACATTTCACGTAGTCATTGGATCCATTGTTATTGTAAAAATAGTGATTAGAGCTGCTTTAAAATCCCCTAAAGTTGTAACTGGTTTCTGAGCATTTTAACTGGATGTCTATGTTTGGCCAGTCATCTATAGGAATAAGAACAACATGGCATCCATGTTGTTTTTGTGTAACAGTTTTAGAATGGATTTTTATTTCGTAACACAACACCAGTGTGAATAAGGATCCCACCTCATTTGTCTTTTGTGAAATAAAGGTTAATGAAGATTTTTTACTTTAACATAAGAATATAAATGCACATATTCATATTTATGCCATCAACAGCCCCACTATGCAAACACACCTGCACAATCACACATGTACACACATACACATGGATCCCAAGGTCACCTGTGTATGACAGATTAAGAGTATAAATGGCTGCTGTGTGTAGCCCTAATGACTGATCTGTCATCAGTTTTCATTAAGTGCCCTGGGTTTACCAAGGTGAGACTGCTCTGTCTGCAGAAGTCTGGATCGAGACGCCGAGCTGTGGATTGTGGACGAGAACAGAGAGAGCTGGAACAGCAGAGTGACCTGAACTTCCAGTAAAATCCTGGAGCAGCAAAGAAATTGGTGTTGCGTGTTTGGCATGTGCAATACAGAGCCTGTGACTCGGGTCGCTGGCCCTGTGTCCTTAAAGGCAAATTCCAGCAAAGTCATCATTTGGAAGAAAAATAACATGCTTCATGAATTCCAGAGTAGTCTACAAGATGTGTTGCTTGGGCAATCATATGCTTGTCCAATCAGCAGGAAATCATTGGAGATACAAACCAAGTTTGTGCATTCCAAACCATAATAACATGATGAGAAATTGAAAATGAAGAAACTAATTTATTTTCCCAAATGAGCTACTTATTTTTGAAGTGAAGCTTTTTTTTTTCAAATTAGAAACTGCCTGAGCAGGGATGGTGCAGAGCCAGAGCCGGGGTCCAGGACAGGAACCAGAGCCTCCTGTGTGTCACTTCAGACAGAACACACAGCAACACGAGGAGATCTTTCTCTAAAGCCCAGGAACACTGCTGACAGTGTTTAGACAACTGTTTAAGTCTCTGTTTCCCGCTATAACTCACCCTGCCTCCTCCATCCTGCACCTCCAGAGACGCGGATGGAAGATGCTGAGATGAGTGTCAGAGACAGACAGAGAGAACACAGAGTAAACACAGAAAATAGATGCATGCACAGATTTTATTCTGTCACTAGATGGTGCTGGAATCGCCAATGATTTTGTAAATAAGTGTCAGGAAATGTTATTTGTAAATATCATTTAAACTAACTGAGAGGAAAGTTTCCTATCACTTCCTGTGCTTTTAAAAGAGAAAATCCTGCATTAAGTCAAGGACATCTATAGATTATCTGACCTGAACAGAGGCAGAGATATGTTTTTCCTACAGCAGTGCAAGATAACATTAGTTTCGGTAAGATTAACAGAGATTTGAGGAGAGCCATTTCCTTTTTAATTAAACATTAATATCGCAGGCAAATATTCAACATAAATGATTGATCTGGTTTATCAGAGTCAAACAAACAGCACAGATAGCCATCTGGAACAAAGACTGTCCTAAAATGCTCCTTCATAACTGCACTTATAAATAGCTTTGAATCAAATCCCTGAAAGAGCCAAAAAAAAATGAAGGAAAAACAACCAGAGAGTTAACATGCTCCCAGTTCCAAGAATAGGCTGTACCACAAGGTCCAGGATTGGATTTTGTGATAAGCCAGCCATATGAGCTGCATTCTCTATCTGCTCTGACCTGGCTGCATGTGAGCCGCAATAACAAAGGCGCTCAGCAGTGGGCCCCAGGGTCCGTTTACTCAGTGGTGTAATGTTTGTGCTCTCATGGCCCTCACAGCAGCCGAGCGCAGCCCTTATCAGGGGCCCCAGCCTAGCTCGCCACAGCCCTCTGGAAGGCTGCGGCTACACCGCACTGTGTATTCTACCACTGCAAACAACCCTCGCACAAGGGCGAGAAAAAAGAGCAAAGGGTGAGGAGGTAAAGAGAAGGATGAAAAACAGAGGGATCTGATGCCTGGGGTCTTGGTTGCTTTCCATAAAGGGGCCTCCATCCCTGCTTCTCTGGAGGGAAAGAGGAGAGGAGGGTGGAGGGTCGGTGTGCATTCCTCTCTCTTCATGCCCTGGAGGGGTGTCGGCTTTGGCTGCAGAACGGGGAATGAAGGCAGACCTAAGCCCCTGCAGACACGCAGGCCTCGGCTGGCTAATGCTCTGTTGGCCTAACAGTAAGCGAGACAGAGAGTTCTCTGGGTCCATCACTTTCCCCCAGCCCAAAGATTTGACTGACCAGAAGGCCTCTCTGGTCCGTCTCTCTCAGTATACATGAATGTACTCTACACCGTGACCAATTTTGATTGTGAGAATAAAAGCGTTATTGTAAGAAAAGCAAGGAAACAACAGGGGGAAAGTGTTTATAGAAAACATGTCCTGCTGCGAACTGAGCTGAACTCATTTCAGTTGTTTGGTGAGTCACAGTGCCAGTCCAGCCAGGGGAGAAAAGGACTGTTCCATATTTTCCATCCTCGTTGCTGCTTTTTGGGCTTTTCTCCTTGACTGGTACGCAGGCAGGCAGCAGGCTGGCATGTCCATTGTTAATTTCCAGCTCTGTCCTTTCTCAAAACGCCTCAGAGAATAGTGCTTAATGTCACTCTTAGGCCAATTCAGTCTAATTGAAAAGATCACATCTATAAATACCTTCCAACCACAGCAGAAAGAAAATAAAAGAATGGTTTTGTAGAAAATAATCCCAGTAGACATGGGGAGAAATCAATCATTTTGAAGTGATAATGATGCCACTTTGAAATCTTCCACATCCAAAATGAAATCAAAATTTCCTCTGTAGACTTAGCTTCAGCTCTGCGATGCCACTGATTGATGTGGAAATCTTCCCAAAACCCACCAAAAAAGCTGTTCCAGCTTAGTAGAAACCATCCCACACTGCGACCAAAAGAGGCCTTCCTTCCATCGAGCAGCCAACCCACCAACCCACAGCTCTCTCTTTCCCTCATGTTCTCTCTGGTTTTCCCTAAAAACCAACAGCGAAATAGGATGCAGGCCTGGGGACTGTTTTGAATTGCACCCATAAAAAGGACAGACGGAGGGATGGAGCCCTCTTTTTGGTCCCCCAAAGTAGAAGAATGTTAAGCATATCCTTAAGAAGATTAGGGGTCTGCTTGGTATAGCACACAGCTTTCCCTCGATGTGCCAAAGGACCCGTGCAGATCAAAGCCACCTCGGACTTCCTCGTCATTAGCCATGGCTTATCCCCAAATGCTTTCACCCACTGACACTGACCCCCCCCCTTTATCCCAGCACACCCATCACTTCTGCTGGCTTTGGAAACACAGTGCAGGGATCTGGCACTGGATGTGATCTCCCTCTTAAAGACCCCCTTCCTCTTTTATTGAAAAAGTTACACTCACTCAGTCAAATTCAGATGTAAACAGCCCAGGCACACAGGGCTGTGCACATGAGTCAGTATTTGAGTGAACTGACATGTACACACAACCAGTTTAGTGTTTTACAGTTACCTTTGTGTACTGTCAAGAAGAATTGTTTGTTTTGATATTACTGCTTATTCTTTTTCCTATTTCTCTTCCTTTGTTTACAATACTAAATGTGAATTTGTTAACATTCCTTCATTGGTCCTTAGCTTTCTGGAAGTCATTAGTGTCAGTGGTGTGCTTGCCAAGAAGGTTATAGGCATATTTATACACTTATGGTTCCTAATCAAAACAAAGACTGGCCATCTGAGCCAAACATTTACAGTATATATTGTTTGTGAAATAGAAATACTTGATTCAAAGGCTATGTGGGTAGAATGGGTTTGTAATTAGTATTCAGAGCAGTCACAGAAAGGACGAAAATACTATTCACTAGCTGCCACTTTGTGATTCATTAAAAAATGAAGCAGTAACAGATTGCACTGCACTCTGTTCAACCCACCAAAATCCATCTAACCAGCCCCCTATCACTAAAGTCAATACAGCTCGATTAGGCCTGAAGGCAGCAGGTTAAGAGTGCCTTTGTTCCAACGTTTATGAATACATTCCTCCATACTGTAGATTATCCAGCTACAGCACGGGAACAAGCCTGTCACAGAGATGGATTTTCTCCTCAAAGTATGAAAGCATAGAGTGTAGAGCAATCCAAGCTTCGAGTGTGTTTGCTCAGGGTGTGTGAGGCCCGCCGGAGTTGCTCGGAAGGCCAACTGGGCGGCAAAGAGCTTGCACACCTGTTCTCTGTTTGGTCAACAGCGCAATCGTAGCCCGGTCACACAGCACAATGCTATCGCTGCCGATCTGGAGAGCAATCCAGCGCTTATCTCTTATTGGCTCTGATTGCAGCCATTCAGGCCAATTAGGAGCTCTCCCTCCTGTTCAGTCTGTGCCCTCCAGCAGCGTGGCCCCCGCTGCACGGCTGCCGCAGTTCCTGGACCGCACCGAGCCAGCCGGGTCACTGAGGGAGTTAAGATTTAAGCAAACATCACGAGACATCAATTCCCACATATGGATGTGTTTGTAGAAAGGAAGAAGAAGGTGGAGCAGTGGCTGTGGTGACGGTCCAAACCTTGTCACAGCAATTAAGTAAAACTGTTTTCACAAAAATAAAGCTCCTGCTGAGTGGTTTGCACTTTTTCATGGATGGTTGGGTTCAGTTCACTGTAAGGCTCAGAGGCAAAAAATAAAAGGATTCTGGCTCTTGTTTGGTCTGAACTTGCAACCTTTCAGTCACAAAATCGTCCAGCAGGCCACCCTGTCTTGACAACATTATACTGTCTGTGAAAACACAGCACCAGTCACACAATGAGTCAGCTCTGCCATTGCCCTGGTGAGGATCAGGCTTGCTAAATGAGGCTGCACCAGTGATACTGAGAGAAGGCAGGAGCTTCGAGGTGCCAAAGCTTGCCCCACCAAAGCCCTTCGGTGTGGATGAAGAAAGCTGAATCTGGCATTGACCCTCAGTACAACCACTGCCCACTCCTCAGGAACCTGAAAGAAGGACTTTGAACACACCTCAAAATGCACACACACACACACACACACACACACACACACAAATATGGATGGACTCACAGGTGTATGTCACCAGCCTGGCCACTTTTGACCATTGCCGTGGAGACAATTCACAGCCCAGCCATTAACACCACGGGAGCACTAGAAATCTTGACACAAACCTGGCAACATGCACATATAGTCCACGCACATATCCCACCTGAAAAAACACAAATTAGATGTAGAAAATAGAATCTTTTCATGCCTGAGAACTGAGATTGTGCCAGCGTGTGACGTCAGCATCATGACTGCTCACTGTGTGTGTGTGTGTGTGTGTGTGTGTGTGTGTGTGTGTGTGTGTGTGTGTGCAGATGAGAATCTGTGAATCAGACCAATATCTGAAAATATCCAAATGGGCATGGTTCATGGAATCAGGTTAATTATTATTTTTTGTCAAATAGCTTTGTTTAAACTTTGACACTCGCTGTAATCTGCTGACACATGAAGACATACAAGATAAAGTGGCAGTAAGATCTCAGCTACAGAACACGAGAATGGAAGTAGAATGGTACCTATACAGGATGGAGATGTGGCACCACATATATCACAGAGGTGTTGATGAAGACGAAGAAGATTCATCTCACTTCTCAATCTTCACCTCTGCCTGGAAGAGCTGTGCAGCATCATCCCTTGACAGCTCAGAGTGCTAACGGAGAGCTCTGGAAAGACAAGACGCTAGCCAGAGACAGAGAGGATACTGGATATGAAGAGGGGATTTAGAGAGAAAGGAGACAGAACTCTATCCAGCTCCTAATAATGACTGTGTGAGCAAAGTGTATGTGTATGTGAGAACATGCACAGCAGAACAAATCTTTCAGCTCAATAGACAGAAATCCTGCCTAATGCTGGGTGTTTTCAGAGCATTTGTGTCACATCATTTTCAACATGCAACGAACCTTAAATAGTGCTTTTCCTTGGCAGGATTCCTCCCAATATGCTTTCCAGGAGGTGATTAGCCTAACTTAGCATAAATACTGGAAGCAGGGGGAAACAGCTAGCCTGTCTCTGTTCAAAGTTCCAAAATACAGCTACCAGCACCTCTAATTACCATGTTATATACTGTAACTACTTTTTTGGTATACAATTGTGCCTGTATAAATCCCTGTACTAAAACCTGTGCTCACAGACTGTATGTAGCAACCTGCACTATAACTGAAAATGCTGCACAGAAGTAAGGGGCTAATGGATAAACTGTTCTTAGTCAAGAAAAGTTTAAGAGCGTAACTCCCCAAAATAACACAAATTGTCATTTTTATACTTCTGTTTGTGGTTTAAACAAACAAGATAAAACGTATTGCGCTTTAGAATTAATAATAGGTGCATTTCTTAACTTGGGAGGCTAACCCTTTCAAAGCTTTATGCTAAGCTAGGCTAATCGCCTCCTGACTCCAGCCCGCACAGACATGAGGGTGGTAGCAATCTTCTCATCTAACTCTCTGACAGAAAAAAATGTTGAACAATTACATTAAATCTTATTGTAACCACTGTAAATACCCTGAAGTTAGACAATGTAAAGGAGAGTGATAAAGTGAATTTGAGTGAAAAACAAGGATAAAAGTTTTGACATTTGATCGTAAATCTTGACCTTATCAGCACACCTGCCTGTAATAAAGCACTAATTAAAAGTCCCATGAGGACCTGAGAGTGTGCCAATTAACAGGTCGTTAAATACAGAGATTTATGACTTTGTTGGACCACTGTATGAGACTCTGTAATCATCATGGTGCCACATGTCAGCTCACCACAGAGAAAAGGAAAGCTATTATCACTATGAGAAGTCAAACATTGAGAAATTGCCAAAATACAAGTGTCTTTCAGTGCCTCAGTTTACAGGATCAAACGGCATCTAGAAACTAAAACTGTGCAGAACAAGAACTTGGACTGAAAAAGTTCTGGCAGACCTATTAAACCTATAAAAACACAGATAGCACTAGCAACAATGGTAAGACGAATATTTCTACAGTATGTTGGCTGCTACAGACTCCTAGTTAGAGTGATCTAGATGTCGGCAATTTCAAAGTAAATGTAAGGTGGTTTTAAAAAAAGAACTAGTCCCAAACTATTCTTATTTTACCTATAACTATCAACCTTATTTTTTCTTATTTTAGGGTATTTTCAGTGGCCATGTTAGAGATTGAAACAAAAATGCTAAAACATTGAAAAGTTTAGATTGACAGGGTTGTATATCTAGGTCAATTACAGCCATGATACTGAACCTATCACTGAAACACTCGAATGACAGGGAAGAAAAGTTTAAATCAATGAGATACATGTGACTAACAGAGTGCTATGATCTGTGGAGTCATAGATCTACTCCTCTACTCATGGAAATTATTCTTGGATTGCCTTGAGAGGCAGCCAAGCCGTGCCGCAGTCACTGAAAATCAAACATGCAGGGCTCGGTACATATGAAAGTCTTTATGGGACCCTATAGTGTGCCTCATTCTTTGTTTCACTCACCCCTTCCCTGCCTTCTCCCTGTCTTGTCATCAGGGCTGAATAAGCTCTGTGGTTTTGGCAAGCCGGTGCAGAGATCCCAGTAGTTCCTGTTGTGGGGAGAGGGACTATTACAACCCTACACTGCTATAGTTCACAGAACAATTATCATAATTATCATTTCACCAAATAGAACTATGATATCCAGTGATGCGGCTGCCATGGGTTTTGAATGTCAGTTTGATATGGTTCTATTTTCCAGTCTGTCTTTAATTTAGTCTCTTTTGTGTATTCAGTTGTTCACAGAAAGAATACTGTGTGTCATTGGATGAGTGGCCACAGTGAGAAATTTATGAACCAACCACTTTCCAAACTGATATACAGAAAGACATTATGAAAAACATAATATAGAAACAGCTAGTGCTTTTGAGCTGTCAAACACCAAACGTTTTTGTCTTCCCTTCCCTTCTACACATCTGGCAGTGCACAGGCTGACCAAAGCCAGTCTATGCAAAAAGAAAAATAAAGAACAGAAGAGTAATGAGCAGGAGAAGAGTGCAGGAAGAGATGAGGCGTCCGCCAGTCTCCCAAGTAGAGGAAGGACTGGGGAAAAAGTGAAGTCAATAATAGTTTATATTCGGCCAAGACAATGCGTGCATCCATCCTCCATCTCCATCCAGCCCTCTTTTCTCTCAGCCACAGTGACTGTCGGAAATGACTGTGACTTAACCGATATGTGGAGCAGTGAGCATTAGACACCAACATGTCTGCCACCGAGAGTAAATATGCTGCCAGGGGTGAAAGGTCACATCTGAGCATGGGGATGGGAAACCGCTGCAGCCAAAGGAAAGGGGATAAAGGAAAGACCAATGCAGGGTGATTATGTATTCACTGGCAAAATAAGATGAGAAGCAGTGGTTAGAGAGAGAAAAAAGGGATGAGAGGGTTAGTAGAGGGTTAGACTTTGTGTATGTTCATATTTCCTCTATGATTTTTGGCCTGCAATCTGAGCCAAATTGCACTTAAGTCTTTGGAGGGATCGGCTTTCCTGTTTAGATATAAATTCAAAAACCTCAGATTCACTTTTTGTGGGATTTCTCTATGATTAGTTGAAAATGAGTGATGCAGTCTAAATCATGGGGTACTACACAGGAGCTTTGTATGGAGTCAAATTAAGCTCAGTGGAGTGTAAACATAAACAAACATATCATAAATGAAAAAACAAGATGTAAATTTGATACCTGAACCATAAACGTAATTCCAAAACTGAAGCAGGAAAAATAATACGGTAAATGAATGAATTTTGTTCTGTTTTCATGTGGGGGTGGGCTTAGTGCCCATAGGCCACCTAGCAAGTGATTGACAGCCCATGTCAATAGCAAATGAGTTCTGTAAAGACCAAACCAAGATGACATGGGGCAACGGAGTCACAACTGTCCCTATGCTGTTTCTAACTGATCTTCCAACACACAGAACTAGCTTACCTACGTTTTCACACCTTTATACCTGACAAGGGGCTGCCAGCTCAGTAAAACTGCCAACATTTCAGCATTCCCACGCATTTTCTGCAGGAAATGCAATTTTTCTTTTTCTTCTTATTCTACTTCCGTACGTTTTTCGCTGGCCTACT
>LKNJ01003368.1:0-120579 GCA_002120245.1 Maccullochella peelii
CCAAACAACTGAAAAAAGAGAAGTGTTAGTGATACAAACTGTCTCAGTGTGCATCCTGTGTTGAGTTGTTTAACACATTCTGATGACTACAGTTAGACAGATAGGGATAATGAGCTTTAGAACAAAGTTGATACTCAGCCTTTTAAATACCCTCAAGTAATTTACTTCACTTATCAGCCTGCAAGTAGTTTATTAATGGATGTGAAGGTGTGTGTGTGTTTATGTCTGCAGTTCATGGCTTAATTATGCACCCATAGGTAGTTAAAAGTTTTAAAACTTTACGTGTGTTTATGTGAGTGGGTGTTTTATTTTGTCTCATTAGCCTATAAGTAGTTGTTGGTCGATGATTCAAAATCAGCTGTGTTTGTGTGTGTGTGTGTTCACAGGCACTAATAAATAATTGAACATTTATGTCTACAGGTGTGACACACAGTAGTTCATAATAAAAAGCATTTAGTGTGTGTGTGTGTATTTGTACTTGGTGCTGAGGGCTCTGTGACCAGCCTCATCCAATCACTTCTATTGGACAACCTTACACATTATGACTGTGATGATTTTGCTGGAGGTTCACAATAACTTGCGCTCTTGAGCGCACGTATAATCTGCGCCTTTGCTTGCTGAACTTTGAGTGTTACATGCCATTTAGATTTTAGACCCCACTGTGCTCAATGTTCAATTACGTTTACATAACCTGTGATCTGTACCAGAAAGTTCACCTTACCTAGTTTCACTGAGCCTTACATTGGTGATCCTGATATCACGAAGCTGGTTACCAACAGGCTCAGTTAACTCTGGGTTTTCCAATCCAGCTTTGAGCGCGTTCATGTGAAAGAGGAGGAAGTTGTTGATTGACAAGTAACATCATCAGAAGTGATGAACAAAAAGTGTATTGTCTGTGTTCCAGAGTTCACTACATCATAACCATACCATGATTAAGGTAGACCGACTATAGACAGGGCTACCAGGTTTGCAAATAGTCAAAAAGTAAACAGCAAATAATATAAAACTAGGGCCTTTATGGTATACTATGGACAATACTTTATTGGTTTTACACTTGAACAGTGGACTGAGGGTGTGATAGCAGTGGCCTGGGACTGTCTGGACTCTCTTCACGAAGCTGCAAACTTTGATTTATGTACTGTTGGTTCAGTGGAGTTCAATGGCCAGTAAGCCTGTTAGTGCCATCAGTTACAGCTGCCAGCAGGGCGGGGAAGGTCACATGTAATGGCCTTGACAGCGGAGAGAGACCATAATGTTTTGACAGTGACACACACATACAGGATATACTGTTCACTGTGAACCACTAGTACACCGGTGATTTCCTATGTTCCAAATCTTCATTGTGAAGTTACTGTCAGATCTGAGGTGAAGGACTATGCAGGATCTTTTTACCTGCTGTATAATGCAACACTAGACATGTGTCAGGCGGCTTGGTCGAATAAACCAGAGGAGAACAGGCTGTGCCTTTGAGGCACAACAAAGGAATGTTTCATCATTAAGAGACAAAAGCTAACCAAAAAATACCATTAAGTAATTTTGGCTAAACGCAGCTCTTAATGTCTACATTAACACATTTTAGAGGTTGATCTTTTGAGGATTTGATGGATTTGAAAGGTGTGTTTTCTGCACTGTTCCCACACAAGTACTTAATATTTTACTTAACCACGAGAGAAAAAGTAAGGAGAATTAATGAGAGAGCCAGACTGAATATTCAACACACTCCCTGGTTATCACTAACAGGCTTAACAGCTAAGTCATAAACCATGACATGATGTCTTAGAGTCATTCAGGGAAAGTATTCTTGAAGCAGAGTTGAAACACTTAAGTATCCAATTAGGCCGCTTGATAGGAGCAACATGTGTATAAACAGAATACAGTACAAGTGATACAGCATCTATAAGAATGGTTTAAAAATGTGACTGCACATTGTCTGGTCCTGCAAGGTACTGTACATAGGTTCACTACAGTTGTGAGGGTTTTGGTCTACAGTTTACATAAAGTGCAAAGCCAAAATGCAGTTACTACATATTTAGTCACAACTGAGTTTAGATTTTTTACCACCTAAAAATATATTGCCATATGCCATTACGTCAAAGCTGTGTGTAAAATCTGCTGCAACAACAAAACAGCCGCTAGCAAGAGTCAAGTAACAGCTAGCTTTTGGGGATATAGCCACGGCTAGCCTTAGCTAAGGACTAAAACTAAATTTACTCATTGAATTTTTTTGAGGCTGGCTGGCACACCTGAATCTCCGACCAAACTGTCGGCAGTCAAATTGCATTGTGGGTAATGTAGGCACCAGGTTGTGTAATGGAAGAAGAATGCATGGGATAAAAAAGATGATATCTCTGGTTCTGCTGCGACGATTTTGATCCTTTTCTTAAAGTGTCCATCATGAGTCCGACAATGTTATAGTAATCAGTGGAGTACTCTTTTTAAACTGCAGCACTGAACTACTAAAATAGTAATCACATATGGTACTAGGGTATCCACAATAGTCAGAAACTAATTCAAACAAAATAAACAGTTTGTTACTATTTCATTTGATGATTTATTTCAGTAAATATAGGCCACTATCTTTTTGGGTTTGGTTTCCATTTCAGTTGAAGCCGAGAGTCCACTATGAGTGAAAAAGTGATCAATAATTCCTTATGTTATTTTAAATACCTGCACAGTCAATCTACATTATACATTTGATTAATCTGATTTATTTAGGTGACAAAAGGGTTTACCACATACGTACACCACGAGATGATTCAATTTTCAATTGAAGCTGTAAAAAATCTTGAAAGATTCAAACCTCTCATCAAGATGGTATAAATCAATACATCAATACTGACCACTCTCATGTGTTGTTGTGCAACATAAAGCCATCCTGCATAATTGGAAACCTTCAATGAACTCTTGGCAGCTGAAGGCTGTCAGTTATCTGACTGTAAACGTTATTTTCTCAAGGGTACTTGATGCCATAGAGGGTAAGCAGTGTACTCTGTAGCACCCTCAGAGACAGCAGACAAACCTGCTTGTCAACATTTGTCATCTTTGCCTCGCTCGTCTTCCCTGTCACTTTGTTGTCTGCTGTTAAATAATGCAGAAATTCCATCAAAGAAACAATGACTGTAGTTATGGGCTATTTTTCAACCTGTATTCATCCAACATTTCATGATCTTCCTTGAGTACTCACTGAACCACGAGCGACTCTAATTTGGAGCTGTCAATCAGCTTGTGTTTATTTTGAATCTATATGTTTCAAAACCAAGACTTTGCCGTGATAAAATGACTGCCTAAACATACAAATATGTTTATTATGATCAGAGTCTGAAGCAGTAAATTCACCCATCCTATTTGATGCTTAATCACTGCCTGAGGCAAAGACATGGTGTCTTCATGCTATAGTGGTCCAGATACCAGAGCAGTGGTGAGAACTGGCTCAGCGGCTATAAAAACACGACATATGTTTTATCCTCTGAGTTTCAAAACTCTCCATCTCTACTTCTGTCGACTACACATACACGTCCGTGCATGGCGGTGCCGTCACATACTGATCCTCAGCAGTTTTATTTCAATTAAGCAGAAAGCTCCACTGCGCCTGAGCTACAGAAATGCTTGGGAAAACGTAGCTTGTGTGGACGCTACCATTGTGTTCATGCAGTTCATATTTCTAAATAAAATTCTTTTTAATGAAATTACAGTGTAAATGGCAGATTACATGACATCTGATTCTAATATCAGAGTACTACTGATTTCTGGGTCTCTGGGCTGATAGGATACACACACACAACAATGGTAGGCGGAGCAGTGGGTGAGGGGCTCATAGGGGCACAGCAACTTTTTTTTTTCTGAAGGTTCATCCAGTCATTTATACTGGATGTTCACAGTGTCACCATTATTTTTACTTCCAAATAAATGCTTAGAGTAATATGGTTAAACTGTGTAATCATATTTCATGAAAACTGTTGAGACCGTGCCGTCTTCTGCAACATTATACCAGCTTGCCCTCTAAGATTGAATGTGCATTTTAATTGGCAGCAACTTTAACAAAGCACACCTGAGCCAACTGAAAATAAATTCTGTAATAGATGGAGTTAGTTTTTCCTGCAGGCAGAGCTGCTCTGGCCCATATACAGTACCCATCTGTGATAATAATCGTAAAATGCAAACTCTGAACCCTGAGCAGTCAAGATCTGTCAATCAACAATGTTTTTCCTATAGGGTGTGCATTATAAATATTTCATTCAAGACTAGAAAGCCAGAGGAAATTGGTGCACTGCAGTTCCTGACAGAAACATAACAATGGATGATGCTTTGTGTGCTGATGATTAACAAACCAACCTATAACTTGAACCGCAATAGACAATTCTGTATTGAATATTAACCAATTCGTAAATAAATAAAAAAATGTGTTGCCCCTGCAGTGCACCCTGAAGCCATTTGTTGTCATTTCTTGTATGTTCTATTGTAAGCTTCAATTCCAGTACAAGTAAGTTCAGGTTAAATCTGTGTGAGCGGGCACAAAAATATCAGATCCCAAGGACGCTCATGGGGAAGGCGTGCATAATCGTTGCTTTGCCCCACCTGTGATTTTAGCACTCCCTACATACATTACACTGTGTCATGAATCGAGAGTGCTGACGTTACACTACCCGCTGGTGTAAGTTTGACAGTCCAGTCATTTGCCATCACCACAACCGGAACACACCAACTAGAAAACCCTTTCTTTGTCGCTCTGACCAACTTCCTCTTGCCAAGTCGAAGCTAGTTAGCCTAAATTGCTAGCTACCTCTTTCTTCCTCTAAAGGTACAGACAGCTTAAAAAGGTTGATAACACATGCTATGGAGGAAAAGCATACATTAAAAAGCATACAGTATGACATGCTACAGTCAGTGGCGTGTCTCCTAGCAATGCCGGCTCTAAAATGACATGGAAACACCCACCCATCTTAGACACTGTTTCCACAAATTACAGTACAAGAGCCAAACCTGGTTCAGCTACTGTAAATATTTAAGAGACGAGCAAACTAACTAAATAACTTTTGACAATTGACAGTACAAACAGAATATACAGAATAAACTACACTTTATTATCTCTGGGTAAGAATACACCTGTTCTCAGCCGAACCTCCCAACACAAGCGAGTCCTGCACATTTTGTCTTGACAAGTAGCCCCGAAGGGTTTCAGTCAGGGATCTCACGCTGCCGTCATCTCTTCAGCCTCCTTCATAATTGCCTGAAGCACACTGAGATCCAAGCATAAGCATTATCTCTCATAAACCTAATAATCTCTGTAGAGAATTTAGAGGATTTAAACATGCTATAGTGAAACATATATCCTACAAGGCATTTGGAAATCCTTGCTGAAGCCTGTAAAGCCTGATTAATTGTTGCCTTGCCTTTAGTTGCTGTCAGAAATATTGTAATGGGGAATTAAGGATACGTGAGCGACTGAACAGAATACTAATGACTAGAAAATAAGGAGTTTCTATCAATTCCCTAAGATCCGTATTCATATTGTGGAAAGTACTGATTTTCTACTGAAATAATAACACCATTTAGTGTATATTTTATTACATACTGTATGTAACCCTCTTTAAAGTGGAACCCAGATGATCATTTAAGCTGTGAATAGTGTTGGAGTCACCTTTATTACAGTCTTAGATTTTGATCCAAACCAAGGCCCTCTTTCTAAGAAAGTGATTTAGAAAGATTTGTGCATCCATTTTCCAGGCTATAAACAGCCTTAACTCATGTCAATGAGATGATTTAAGATCTCTTTCAGTTAGTTCAGCAGGTTTAAGCAAAGCAGTTGAATAAAGCTGATGGTGAAAGGGAAGGTTTGGCTTCGAGTGTGGGGACGAGGTGCCCAGAGGTGATCATTAGCATGTCCTCTACAGTCATAAAGGGTATGAACACAGTGTGATAATTGTGTGTATCTCTAAAGGCTATACATGTAGAATTTTTATGTAATTATATATTTTGAATTATTCTGGATGGCATACAGTTTGTTTGTAGAAACATGAAATAAAAATTGGTGCACTCTGCTGTGTGTATTGCCTGTTAATTCTCAGCATCTCTGGGTTGGGGTCTGGCATGGATTACTGTTTCTGGCAGCATCTTTTTTGATTCTAACCACTAGGAGCCATTAGTCATCTCCAATCACACACACACACATAAAAGTACAGCTTTACAGAGCTGCTAACATTGCTGTAGACTTTAAGCTCTGGATATTTAAAATAATATTTTCTATCATGTAAACAGGGCCATTATGGGGAGTTATCAGTTTATGCAGTTATACAAGTGGCTATACTAGACCCTAGCTTTTATTTAGGATTCAAAATAGTGGTATTTCTTTCTGTACATGTAAACATACATTGGCCCTTATATTTACCTCTTAGGACTCTCAGAAGACAACTGGCCTCCTCCAGGAGGCACAGAGAAGCAAGCCTGGACTGCCTGCTGCATGTTATGGCAATACGAGACATGGATTGTCATTACTGCAGCTCACCCAGACTCCACCTGCTGATCTTCTATTCCTCCTACTAATAATGTATTCCTCCAGCTCCAGGCTGTACTGCTTTAGGATTAGCTTGCTCAAATTAGTTGGTCACACCCACTTGGTTCGTGAGCTTTCTCTTGCAATTGTGCCCAGTTTGAGGGAACTAGAGGCCTATATGTTTGAAAGTCTTTCAGTGAGAATTCTCATTTGGCTTTGTTCACCGCAGAGAGCTGCTTTCAAGCTGTGTTTGTTCACTAGCCACACGTGTCATGTGAGGTAGAGGAAGCAGGGTTGATTGTGTCAACCTCTACACAACGTTGAGACATTTTTTTCTAGGATAGGATGATTTTATTTAGTAAAAATCAGCTTAAAAAAAAAAGCTTTCCATGAACTCTAAAAGAGAGCACCACACAAATATTGATATGGTGAGGCAACACAAAGAATGACTTTTTGGTAAATTCAGTAAAACCATAACAAAAGCAGAGAAGTGTCAGGAAATTAGCAACACGGTTATAGGCGTTGAGTAGCGATGTACCAATCAGGTTGAAAACTATAAAGCAGAAAAGTTTAAATTATTGATATGATATGGAAGAAAGTTTAACTGGGAGAATGGCACTCCTGAAAGTGACCTTAAGAGGCCACTCTCGGTTGTACAGCTTTTACATCATAAACAATCTTTGACTACAAACACCGGCCTGCAGAGAGCACACAAACCCGACAACAGTCAAGTTGTATTTTGGCCTGATATCAAGTTACTCTCAGAATTAATGTATGCAGTGTTAATTATTGACAGCCGCCGGCAACATTTGTCATTTTAAGCAGTGAAAGTGATGGTCAGTGCCAGCTAAAAATGAGAAGCTGCTAGCTCAATGTTTTGCACATTGATCTTTGATAATGAGAGAGAGGAGAGGTAACGGATTTGACACCAGTCATGCAGTGTTTCTAAATGTAGAAAAGTAGCATTTGGCAGAGCAGAAGAACATCTTGTTTATGAGAATTAAAAAGACTTGAAATTCAGAGAGAAAAGTTGTCTGCTGTCTGAATATGTTCCACAAAAGGGACAGTAAAGACTTGGAGACACATAGAAAAAAAAGAACTACAAAACCTGTATGTGGGGTTATAAAAAGGAAATAAAAATGTTTATTTTCTATCACTTACAGGCTGATAAACTGTTGCTGCAGGCTTTGCTGAACCCCCCACTGAGAAATCGCTTAATTTACACTGAGGAATGGAATGATTAACTGGCAGAATTGCGGATAGGATTTTCCATTATTAATTGCCTGCATGGGATTTTTCAAACATCAGAGTCAAGCTGGTTGCTTGTAAATGTGCTTTATTTCTCTCTCTGAGCAACACAGACAGACTGATGCACGCTTTTATAACTAGCAGGTTAGACTACTGTAATGCTCTCCTTTCTGGTCTACCTAAGAATACAATCAATCAGCTACAATTAATTCAGAACTCTGCTGCACGAGTGTTGACTAAGACCTAAAGGAGAGCACATATTACACCCGTTATAAAGTCTTTACACTGGTTATCTGTTAGTTTTCATATTGATTTTAATTTTAAAATTCCTTTATTAGTTTATAAGGCACTACATGACCTGGCACTAGACTACCTCTCAGAAAGGCTTCTGGTTTATGAGCCGGGAAGGCCCCTCAGATCCACCGGTTCTCCTCTTTTAGCTGTTCCACAAAGCAGAACAAAAACATTTGGTGATGCTGCTTTCAGCCGCTACGCTCCGAGCCGCTGGAACAGCCTCCCAGAGGATCTGAGAGGGGCTGAAAATATGGAGATTTCTAAACGTAAACTAAAAGCCCATCTCTTTAGCCTGGCTTTTATGTAGTGTTTTATTATTTTGTGGTTTTATTATTTATGCTTATTTTACTCATCATTATTTAAAAAAAATTCTATTTCTATTCTATCAACATTTTATTGCCGATTATTACTATTTATTTCATTCTATTTAATTTTTTAAATTTTTACAATTTTATTATTATATATTTATTTTGTGTAGCACTCTATTCTATTATTTGCTTGTATTATCTTTTATGCTTTTCTGGTTGTTTTGGTGTTCATTAGTCTCTAATTGTCAGGGTGTGTAGCCAGGAACGACAGGAGAAGGACCCAAACGCAGACAGTAGAGGAGGCTCAAAGAAGTTCCAAAGATTTATTTCAAATGCTTACTTGTTGATACAGGTAGGCAGGCAAACAAGAAGGCAAATCCAGGTACGGGAAATCACAAGAGCGCTAGAAATAAGTTCAATATAGGAACAACGCACGAAGAGCACAGAACACATTCGAACACATGACAATGAACCGACAGAGAACAAAGGAAAAGGACAGGTATACAGAGGGAAGGGCTAACGAAGGAATCAGGGGCAGGTGTGCACTAGAAAACAGGTGTGGCTAATTAACAGACACAAGGGCAGAACAAACAGGAAACAGGAAAGACAATACTTCAAAATACAACAGGAAACAGACAAAGACCACAGATCCTGACACTAATGTCCATTTTTAACTTCTAACTACTTTTTAACTACGTTTTGTCAATCGCTTGTAAAGCACTTTGAATTGCATTTGATTTGTTTGAAAGGTGTTATATAAATACATTTTGATTGATTGATTATTGTTAAGCTTTTTATGTGCAGCATCAATATTTACAATGCGGTTTTACTTCCTGTCCCTTGTCTTTTGAGATGGTTTGGTTTAATTGGGCTTTGCTGTGCACTACACCACATTAAACAAAAGCTAGAGAAGAGAACTTTATTTTGTATAAGAGAGACGTCACACTTAAAAATGAGTGACACTAATAAACTAGGAACAAAAAGCCAAACTTGCTATCAAAGTCTCTCAGATTTCCCATTGATAAAACTAGTAAACCCCAAATACATTTAGTTAATGTCACTTTCCATGCACACTGACATGTTGTCGTTGCTTTTGCCCTACAGACACCAGTTGGCCTTCCAGGGCAAACACCAACTGCACTGCTGTGTAGTTAACAAGCTCTTCTGGTGAGAATATGTTTAAGAAATCACAGCAATAGAGTTCGTAGCGTTAGTTCAGGCAGAGCACTGAAGGTGTGCTTGCATTAGCTTATTGGCATCAGCTGCTTCATTCATGCTGACCCTTCAGCAGCTCATCCACCAGCAGTGTGGCTACCGGCTGACTAGTAAGGTCCAGTTATACTCAGGAAGTCTATACTGTCTATACACACGGTTTGAAGAGGCTTTTCTGGACGTGGAGATGTTGGTCAGTGCAGTGGAGCATTTTCACGAGAAATGTTCACATTAATACAATGCTACATAAATACTTCTCAGCCGGTGTGTAATATACAGTACCATGGACTTTCAATGGTTCACAAGTCAAACTAACTCAGTTTGCATTTAATGATATTTGTACTGTCATTTTCCCAAAGGTGTGAAAGGATTTTTGTTTGTTTTTTTGTTACGGTAGAATATGTACAAACTAGAGTTAATGGCTGAGGATATGTTGCTGTGCAGCCAAAAATAAGTGTTTGCACAGAGACCATATAGAGACATGTATAAGTAAAAATAAACAGGACTGTAGGAAACCATAATTAACTAAAATATTTGCCTCTATGCCAACAGTAAAGCACAAACACTCCTCTTTCAGTACCAGACTGTGTTGACATGTAGCTGCTATGAATACGTCTCTCTGTAAAACAATAGTCCTCTCTGTGCCATCACTGATGATTAAAGCACATCTGACACATTTCAAAGATCTTTAATTACACAATGTGCATTTGGTTCGCACTTTTGTTCCTAACCTACGCAGACGTGCAGCTGAGAACAAGAATATGCATTAGGACATGTACAACGTACACAATCACAAGCTCTTTTGTTTCCAACCACTCACACAAACATTTTCTGAGTGTCTCAAGCACAAACACACAAACAGGCACACACACACACACACACACTTGGGATCATTTTCTGTTAGACTTCTAGTACAAGCCAAGCCTGCTTGTTTCTCGGCTTGGTTAGCTGGGCCATGAATTATTTGCCATGCCGCAACAACCCCTGGTAATATGATGAGAGCACAGCTGACTGGGCAAAGCACTCTCACACAGACACACAGACTAACACAGATGTAGAAAAGTGCACATACGGAAACGCACAGGGTAAAATCCACATGCGCACAAGCTAACATGCAGATACACAAAAAGATGCCTGCCCAATGCGTGGTCACACACAATTCGCAGCAGACCACACAAACGATGGCTGCAGAGATGAGAGCTGACAGCAACAAACTAAGCAAGCTTTTAGCCTGGGTGTGGTTAGAGTCAGGAGACATTTACAGTCACGGACATGATCAGAGTATAGAAGGAGACTGAATGTCAAGACATCCTCTCTCCAAATTCACATTTTAACTGCTCTGACGATGGACAAGCAAGTAGCGGATGATGCTCATTTCACCTGTGAAAGCAACAAATCCTTGTCTCATGGGGAAGTAATATTTCACCTCACTGTTTACTGCAATAAAACCAATGCTTTGTCATGTGTATTTTAGACGTTTGCTTTAATTATTTAATTAGGTTACTTACTTGTTTATAATGTAAAAAATGTAACTGTTATTTCCGTGAATTAAAGTGTTAAACAGTTAATTAAAGTTATCCCCACTTTTGGAAAGTTTTAGTCATTTTGACCCCAAAATTTATAAAAAATAGGGCCCAGGTTTAAAAATACCAGAGTTTCCCTTTAAGGATTATAATAACACAAGACAAAAATTAGCATTAAGCTCAGTCTGAAAACAGTTAGTCTTCATCTTTTGAGGTTTTCTCTCCTGTAAAACCAAAAAATACTGTCCAAGAAAGCTTTTTCGGGCAACGTGTTCTTCACGTGACTCATTGTGGTGCTCAAAGATTTAATGGGCTCATGACTACCCCTTGAGGCCGGAGGGCAGAAAACACCCACTGGTACTTTTTAGATTGGTGAGAACCGCAGTTGTAGTGGATGTTTCTTCCCCTAACGACCACAAGGGGAAACAATGAGCAAAAACAAACAGAAAAATACTGAAAAACACGTCAGAGAAAGCATAAAATTACTGAGAGAGAGAAAGAGAAATGACATGGATGAAGAACTGGTTGGTTTGGCAAATGTAAGTTAGTTTATCAAGGTGGGGAAGTTAAGTACAGCTGCTTCCCTGAGCTTTTCTATAGGAACACTGTGGGACTGTTTTCTACACAGCGGAGGAAACAAATTGGGCTAAGCGCACCTCCATTGTTCTGTTGTTTATAGAAAGACCTGCTTGCTTCAAGTTAATCCAAGTTAATTTAATTCTCAGAAAGATGTTTTCTTGAAATCAGTGGAATATCTGCTGTTTTAGTAAGTAAAAATATGTCTTGATGTAAGATTGCCAAGTGTGGTTATAAAAGAAATTCCACTGCCAAGCTTGTCCTTAATTATCATTTCTCCTTGCTTCACTGTCTCTCATATCCTCCAGTCCCTGTCTCACTAGTCCTATTTATTTCTCTCTCCAACCTTTACTCCCTCCCGCTGTCCTTGTTATGACATTTAATCCTCCCACCAGCCCTCCTTCCCCCCTGACTTCTCTCCATCTATGTCAATAATCATCTCATCCCCGCACCCTGACTGAGTAGACACTTATCTCCCGTCAGACTCGATTCTCCTGTCCTCTCTGTCATTCCACTGTCGTCCTGATGTGCCTTAGATGTTCTGACTATATTCAGATTGAGCACAGTCACATTAAAGCCAGGTGTCAAAACAAACCATGAAGGACTGACGTGATCACAGACACAAGGTGGCTGCAGCATCGCAAAGGTGAAAATCAAAACAACCCAGATCATGATGTTCTTAATTCAAGATCTGTGTCAATAGTGTAGTGACAATGACCAAAAACCTCTTGACCAAAATTGTGTTTGTCCATGTTGTACTTTATATATTGCTTTGCTTTCTGGATAAATCTTGCTATTTTACCGTTTTTTTACAGCAGACATTTTGACTTGTCATAAGACGAAAAGCACAGGTGGAACGCATAAATGTCTAACGATTGTCCTTGCTCCATTCTTGCAATTACTGCAATGCAGCTATTAATAATAGCAGTTACACCTGTGTTTGGCAAGTCAAAATGAATGATATGCTATATTGCTAGGAAAAAGCAATGAGCTGACCCAGTCCAAGCCAATTTTGGCTAAATGATAGTAGTAGGTGTGAAAGGGAAGTGATATTTAAGCTCTTTTTTCTAGGTCAAGAGTTTTTAAGCAAACTAACATCTTTACACTAATGCTTTACTGCCATCAAAAATGTGAATGAACCATTCATCTCATACTGATTTAAAATCATTCCTTACCACAACTGTCATGAATACTGCAGAGAGGTTATGTCTTTTCAGACTAGGATAGGACTACTGCGTTGATACATCCATGGTAGCAGTGCTTTAAATGGAGTGAGACGATTCTGGATTAGTCAGTTGGTTGGGTCCATTCAGGTCCTGTGTAGGCGGGATGTTGTACCTGCAGTACTGACAATTACTTGTAGCTCTTGTATATTCTATTTAAAGGATATACCCAGTGTCATAACAGTATGGTTTAATAGAGCAGCAGTAACCTTTTGCATCCTAATCAGAAGATCAATCATACTGTCAGGTTGTGTGTGCTTGTCAGCTCGTGTCTTCCATTATGTTCCTTCACAAAACATCATTTTTTAAATATATGGATTTTTATTGACACATTTTCCAAGAGTGTTGGGACTAACACTATTTCTTTTTGCAGACAAGATCTCTTGCTTTAGATGAAACTGTCTTCACATGGAACAGATGGTTAAGGTTGGGTTATTATTTGCTAGTCTTCTGAAGGCTGCAGGAACAGACTGGGTGTCTCAGCAGGTGTAAATGGGTGTTCATTCTCAGCCTGCCTAATTATTGTGACAGACTCTGCTGTTTGCCTTATAGCTGCTTCCAAGTTGCTCTGGCTGCCAAATCCAATGTTTTTTTAATCGTATTGGGTGAAGCTGTGAAGAGATGTCTTGATCACCATTGACTCCATTTCAGACATTCTCTCCACTAAGATTTGATTATTGTGCTAGAGCTTGGAATATTCTATTATCATTGTACCCATCTATCCATTCATTGTTACAAGTAGAAAAAAACTCTCATACTCGCTGTTTCAGACAGATATATGGACAGATGCCAGACCATGGCACATTTCTTGTACCATGTCAGTGACATTGCTACTACCATGCCACAGTGCTTTAGTCAGGAGCATGGTACATAACTTTTCACTTGGCAAGTACCATGAGAAAACTGGAAATACTATTTGTTTCCATCACAGTAACATGGTCCTTTAGATGCTTCCCCTATTGTTTGTGTGTATTTCTTCAAGGACTGATTTGTGGGGGTCATTAGGAATGATGCAGTGCACATGAGTTGGCTATGGACCCAGGAAATTGAGGATGGCTTCTTTCTCTTCCTTGCTACTGCTTTTACGGTGACCGAGACTGTACTTTTTCCTATTGGTCTCATCACACAGCCCAATATCTCTAAGAATAACGCCCATGAAGAACAATTTTCCACCTCACAATATACATCCAATGCCAACGTTCAATGCCAAAGCAGGAAGAATGGTGCCCTTTATTAGTTCCCCCGAATTCTGTGGTCCCTCCCTAACCATGACTTAATATGTCGGCTGCCATGCCAAGTATAACTAGCAGTACACTGACTGACCAAAGACCCAGTTTGTGCCTCTCACACATACTGTTGTTAACATAACATTATAAATGAACGAAATTGATCTTTCTTTAGTGGCAGTAAACACAACACATGAGCGTGCTGATTACTGTGGACTAGATATTGCTCCTTCAGTCTTCTGTTGCATTTTTAAATATGCTGGCAGTTGCCCTTTAAGGTTACTGCCTGTCACAGTTTGCCATTTTATTAACTAACCAATTGTAATTAACCAATTTTATTAACTGGGCAGCAAGGGTTGGGCGATGCCCCTATGGTCGATAAAACACAATAAAGTGTGCTGCACTGCGCTGGGCTATTCATTAGTTCTGCTGGTAAACAATAGATTATGTAAATAGTTTTATAATCTAATAAATAACATTTAATTGTTATTTTCTCATTCCGAGTAATGCTAGATTAATCTAAAATGTGAATGGGATCTCTGATGGTTATTACCCTACAGAAAAATACTGCTGTGAATATATGTAATAATTACAGTTTACTATATGCAATTGTATGCATATTGATAAATACATAATTAAACATAATTAAACTAAAATTTACATTTTGGTGTTAGTTTTAAAAGATATCTCTACATTATCATGAGAGATTATAGCGTTTGGAATGTAAAATTCCACAACAGCTGAAGGCCAAGCTTTTCCAGGAAAGTGTGATTCATCATTCTTATTCTCAAGTTCTGCCTTTATATAAGCTAATCACCATCATCACTGGCCTCAGGTACATCTTCATTGCCAGAGCTACTACCATCAAACCTCTCCAGTATCAAAGAAACTGCTGCTCTGCACTAAACCTGACACCCAGATGCTGCCCCATCATGTTACTGTGACAGTAAACTAATATAAACCAACTTTTTTAATCATCGTGTCTGTATTTATTCATAGTAACAATGAGACAACAGTGCTATCATGAGGCCAAACAGGAAAACACAACATTACCCGCTACCACTCCAGCATGCCATGAATAAAAAATGCAAAACTATTATAATAAAGGCAGGGTGTAATATAGTCCCGGTTCGCTAAAGACCCGATGTATGCATTTAAGGGTCACTAAAATAAAACTTTTCTACCATTTCTCAAATAGTCTTCCAGTTACCATCTCTCAAATACCTGAAAGGGTGGTGGATACTTATTAAGAGAAATGCATTGGCAGATTGGGGCGTGACACAGTTTTTTTTTTATAATTCACTGAGATGATAAAAGTAACTTGTAATTATCCAACGCTACTTATTTATTTGTGGGGTGTTGGGCTGTTTTTTCCCAGCTGACTGGGTGGATGTTTTTTTATGACAAATTACAGAGTATTTTTATGACTACTCAGTGGCAGCATGTTTTTTCCACACTGCATGACTGGGTGACATTACACGGCTGACTGATTTGTCTGCAGAGTGTCAGAATGGCATTAGGGATTCTGGTGGTCAGCCAGAGACAGGCCATACATGATAATGCAGTGTGCTGTTACCCTGCAAGGACACCGCACACACACACACACACACACGCAGACACACACAGAGGGGAGAAGGCCTGTGGCTTTCCCTTGTAAGGGTGTCTTGAGCCAAACATGGCACTCACTGAAAGCCTGCCAAACACCTACCTCCATCTCACACAGCCTGTCTCTCATTATATGTATCACTCTCCCACTCATACACAAACATGTTCTCATCCAGGCCAACATACACACTGCTAGGTAAAAAAGCATTAACAGGTGAATTGTAAAACAGTCCAATTTGTGTCTTCTCTCTGGATTAATCTTTTGAGCTGGTCCTCTCATAAACCCTGTTCACATGGAACTAGTATTACCAGTGGTCGTTCTGTGATTTGTATTAATGGCGGAGGTCATCTGAGCTCTTTATTCTGTAAGAATCTGTCAGTTCTGTTGTCGGAGAAATAAAAATTCTGAATCATCCATTCCTCTCCAGGGCCTGGAATTATGGAGACTACAGTGGAAATGATTAATGAATGCTTTGGCATACTTCTGGGGACAGATTTAAAAGCCTCATAGAGCTACTCAGTTATATTCAGAAATACAGCTTTGGTCAGCTACTGTGATTCAGTGTGATTGATTTTGTTTATCGAGTGTCACATGCAACACAAATGTGGGTAAATTCTTAAATCACACAAGGTGGTTGTAAGTTATGCTTGGCTTCAGTTTGTAGGTGGAGAATCATTATGCAGTGAATAATTGATTGACAGAACATTGGCAATCATTGGCACACAGTGTCACGCACATTCGTGGAACATTTTAAAGTATAGTACATGTGTTGAACACATTAGAAAGTGTCATCATTACTCATTTTACACCCACGTGTTTAACTGATCTTACTTCCACTGTGCCCAGTGACTTTAGTTCATCAAACAGGCCTAAAGCAGCTAAATGTGCATAGGAGGGAAAAAATTAAGATGAAACTCACTGAGCTGTGGAGTAATGCAGATGGAGCTTTACCAATTGACTGCATCTTAATGCCTCAACGCGGGTGTTAGAAGTGTTGATTATGGAGCCTGGGAGTATGTGTGAGAGCTAGTTTGAGTTTTAGACCTTTGGCGTTTTGGCTTTTTCTTACGTAAACCAAACTGCTTGAGGATTGTTACCAAGATAATATTAGAACTGATATGACATTTACATTATGTAAGGGTTAATGCTATGGCTAATAATTAGTGTGTACATGATTACACTATCATTGTTTTGAAATCTCTATGTGCTGCAGCCATCAGTCATAATCCCATTTATAATCTTCCCCATTTATAATCATCTAATCATTTCTTGTCGGGATCAAAATCCCAGAGTATAAATATGTATGGAAGATTTTCCTTCTAGATGTTCGCTGATAAGACTGGACTTGCAAAGCAGGGATTAAATCCAAAAGCTAAATTACTTTTAGTGATTACCACATCACTGCTGAAAATGGCCCATCATCATCATCATCATCAATACGCTGATTAATGCTAAGATAAACACACAGCAATTTAAAAGTAACTGGTTCCATTTCAAAATCTATTAAAATGAGGATAGTGCAGGATAACTGCTCCACCCGGCTGCTAAGGTGCTGGAAGCATCAATGTGTCCAAACTGATAGAAGAGATTCCTGCACACTTACATCTATGCAGTGTTTCTAATCTAATAAAATAAAAGATCACTATCAAGATGTATGGCATAAGAGAGTCCATATGATGGCCTATATCACTTATTTGTTGTGTAGTGTTTCTTTGTGTTCCTTAAAATGTAAAAACAGACATTAAGTCAAAAAACATTTGACTTGAGATTGAAATTCACTGGTGGAGTACATTGGTGGTACCTAAGTACATTTACTCAAGTTTTGAGGTACTTTTAAATATAATAAAGGCTGTCTAATAAAGGCAAAAATGCCTTTATTAGACAGTAACAGCTAAAGAGAGACAGGAAAGGTGAGAGAGAGAGAGGATGACATGCAGCAAAGGGCCTTAATGGTACGCACACTTTATACTCCACTACATTTATCTGACAGCTACAGTTACTAGTCACCTTTGAAATTAAGATTTTACCTTAAAAAAAACAATGATAAGCTTATAAAATACATTGTTCAAGATGAAGCCCGTGGTTGCTAACCTTTCAGCTGTGTCTAGTTGTGGTCTCTTGTTTCAGATGTTTTTGAGTTCCACCAAAGAAACATGAACCCCCCTGTGAACTTTTCAGATGGTTTTATTTAAATAACTGTACAAATCATTAAATATTTCAATATTTAAAAAGCAAAGATTAGAGAAAAGGTCGGAAAAATGAATAAAAAATGTTTATAGCGAAAGTTTGTGTTTTCTTCTTTCCTCTCCCATTAATCATCTCACGACCCCACAGATTTATATTGTGACTGTGTAGGTTGGGACAACTGGACCTTGACCATTAGGTATAATAGGGGCCCAGCAACACATTTTTGCTCCAGGTTCCCCTAACAGCATAATCCAGCTATGAGGTGGCCCCTGTTGATATTTGAATCATGGACTGTAATTTTAAGAAAGGAAATAAGACAGGTGGGGTACACAGAATGTTGTTCTACTAATTTTATTCTGGATTAATGGGAGAATATGCAGCCATTGCAGCCCATTTGCGAATGTCAGTGGAGGCGATCTACTGGACCAATTCCAAAAGTTTATCTTATAAGTAGTATTAGTCATAGTTTGTAAAAATAGGGCCCAGGTTTAAAAATACCAGAGTTTCCCTTTAAGGCTAGAAGCAAAAAAGGGTTTGAGTTGTGCTGGAGTGTGTGGGTGCTTTCCATTCTGTTCATTCTGCTTCCTCGTCCGTCCTCGCTCCTCTGGCTTGTGACCAGCTACATTCTTATGCAGCCGCACTGTCATAGTTATTATTACTCCTATAGTATCAGACTGAGTCTGAGAAGGAAGTCAGACATACTGTTCCTGAGGTCTTTCACTAACTAATAAGGCTATAGATTTTGTAAAGATATTTATGCGGCATTTCTTATTTAGTGACAGCTGAAGAGAGACAGGAAAGGTGGGAGAGAGAGAGGGGATGACATGCGGCAAATGTAAGGAGGGTAAGGACTCAGCTTTAATGGTACGTGCCCCACTGGGTGAGCTACAGGGGCGCCCCGCTCCTAGCTGTTTTTATTGCCATTCTGCCAGGTCAATTCTGTTTTTTCAGTAATAAACAAATTTTAATTGCCTATTTGTGTTATATGCATCAGTGGCATTCTATGACGCCCTGGCGTGACATATATCTATATTAAGTGCTGGAGCAGCAGTCACCAGGCGCCAGGTGTTTTTCTTTTGAACTGTTACTGAGTCATTTCTACACATTTGCCAGGTGAGATGCTGTGTGTCATCAGTAATTGTCGTCACCTTTAAATAACGATGACGTGAGTGACGATGTCCCGTTAGGTAAATAAATTCCTCGCATCCCTGCTGGTAGGAGCTAGGGCGCAAGTGAAGGTAGTGAGGGGCCACTTTAGCCAAATGGAAAGCCCCTTTGTGTTGGTAAGATCTCCTAGGAGTGCAGTGCAGGGCAGAGTTACCTCAGGAGCCCTGACCAGATGTGTAGGCAAGTCCAAAATGAGGGCAGCGCAGTGTGACAGTGTGCACGTGTTGGTGTCAGAGAGGCCCGTGATAGAGATTGTGGATAGTGAGGTGTGTTCTCTGTTGTGTTTTGTACTGTATCAATTGAGTTTTAGAGTTGCATATCATGGAGAAGATATTACTGCATAATTTATGAACATTAAGGTCTGCCCTCCATTTGTCTGTAGGCAGTGAGACTGTGGTTTGACTTTGTTCGTATCGCCTGTTTGACTTGCAGACACTGGAAATAGGATTCAGCGGGACAGTTGTATGTGTCCTGTAGCTGGTCAAAGGTCGTGAGCAAGCCATTATTGAAAAGCTGCCCCAGGGTAGCTACTCCTTTTTTTCTTCTGCTCCTTTCCATTGTGGAAATGAAAATGTTTTTTTGCCAATAGAAAACAATTCAGCTGCATTTCAGTCAGCCATCTCACATGGAATGGATCATTATGTGAATGTAGAATATGTACAACATTGGTGTTTGGCATTGTCACCCCCCACAGTGAAACACCAAGCTCAGCACAGCAGGGAGTGATGATAATAACTTCCTCCTAGGGGAAGGTAGACTCAGAGCCTGCAGGTGGAGGCTGGGGTGGAGGCGGGGCTTGCTATATGCTATATGAACAGAAGCAGTGCGGGCGGCAGTACCAGCAAGTGACAGCAAAGCTCTCAACATGCCCCATGTGGAATAAAGTTGAGGAATTGCAGCCAACTTGTGTGCGTGTTGAATCTAATTCTAATTCCCTTATTTTAATGGCACTGTGAGGGAGCTTCACTCACTCCCTCACCAATGACCCTGACCCTGAAATGACAGCTGACAGCATGCGAGAGGAGAACAAATTTAAAGTTTGACAGCAGGCAATATGATTGGCTGATGGAGATTGTGGCGGAATCAGCTGATTAGAGAAGCAGAGAGAGATGTGAATGAATGAGGACTAGAGATAGTCTTCCTGATTATACATAAAACATTACTTTTATGTTTATAAAGCTTTAAATGCACTTCTTTTCACTGTTCAGAACTACCATTTGAGAGCACATTTTCTCTAATACATGTTTGTATCACACCAGAGATCATATATTGTGACATTTTGCATTTATACCAACATGTGTGGTTTATTTTTGATCAAGAATCCTCTATGACCTACAGTGATCTCCCTGCTGAGACCAAAGAGTTTCAGTAAATTGAGATCTTGATACTGTATGTGATAGCACGGAGGATGGAAGGGCTTGCATAACGTCCCTAGAGGCAAATGTAAACATATCTCTGATGGTTTCTCGGATCTAAAGTCAACATATAGGGGATGCTAATATTAGACTGAGGCAGATGTACAGACTTAATCCAAGAGGAGAAACGGTTTGATTCCCAGAGCTTCTGCCCTATTTCAGAGTAACCATCAACTCTCCAATGGCCTCTGGGAGGTGATAACAGAACATATCCGGCGTGTTGTCAGATCTGACATCAGCATGTAGCATCAGTATGGGAGATAGTAAGTTGGATAATTACATAGCAATGTTCTCCTCACACTGTCACATTTAGCACTTTAATTCCCACTGGAGCCAAAGAAGCTAAAAACATGTGCTCTCTACATTCTTTAAGGCACTTTACATAGAAGTGTCTTTCTATTAGGGAGGCATGCATAAGATCCTCAACTGCGTTATAGTATTATGGGGCCCTCATGTGAATGATTCAAATTAAAACTGTAATTCTCACCTAAGTGCCTTCACCAAAATACAGCTGGAAATATTCACTTGAAAGTTTTTGAGGTGTATCTTTGCAGGCTACATGAAGAGCTCCTTTTCATGTTACAGAAATTTGTCAGCTCTGCATACAATTTTGATTGCTGTGGATATAATTGATGTAAAAACCAGCTTACCAGATGGATTCAAACTCATCCACAATGAGTCGTCCCAAGATGGAGCAAGCTACAAGATTTACAGTGAAACATTCCTCTAAAGGCCAGTTCAGACCAAAGATTCGCGATGAGACGAGTCGAAACTTGCAACTACTTGCAATGCGGCGGTCTGCAACGTTCTGAAACCTGCCAGTTTACACCAATGCGACTCGACGAGACGGTGTATCGTTTCCATAGCAACGCCCCTCTGCACTTCCGTTCTAACTGCTGGCTGTTTAGGCTTTTTTTGTAGCTGGAAATAATTTGTAGCATCTTAAAACATGAATGAGAATTGTGATAGTGATGCTACAGTTGTATTTCTATTATTGATGAAACGGCGAAAACATTAAAAAAACGAGAGGGCCGAGATGACCAGCTGACTTTGCTACGAGCTGATTGACTATTCGAATCTACTCTTGCACTTTATAGCTGCGTCTCAATTCAGGGGCAGCATCCTTCATAGACAGCGAAAGCCGAACTGTGTGTTGTTAAATGAGACGGTCTGGTCTACGGAGGATTTCATATTTGCGTCACCAGCATCATGAAGTATCGCTCCTGTTGCCTGTGAACCTTGGCAGCTGCAGTTGAGGTTTGCTTTTTTAACATCTGTATTGTAATCCTGCTCGGCCGCTGTTGGTTGATGGTATGTTTGGGGATCATTCTCTCGCACGCAATGAGTCGCGCCGCTGTGACGCATTCAGTCTTCAAATGCAGCCTTCGAGCCATCGAAGGATGCGGCCCCTGAGCTAAGACACAGCTTATAATCATAAACGGATATACAAGAATATTGGTGAAAAGAATTAGTGCAGCCGAAAACCAAAGGCAGTCAGATATTCAAATAACTCATGACAGTTGTTTTTTTAATCAAGCAGAAGCAAGAATCTGAAATGAGATTTCTAAAATAAACACCCATCATTTCTCTTACGTATGCCACTTCGTGCCCCAGATGAGTGCAGCTCAGTGCTAACATCATTTGTAAGCTAAGTGCATGCTGTATGGGGATACAAAGATTAGAGGAAGTCAGATATCAAAGTGTGCGCTCGTGAGAGGCTGCTGTGGCTTTCCCACAGGTTTTGTTCCATTCAAACAAACGATGAATGCCTCCGCTGAAGCGTGTGTTTGTATTATGAGGAGCTGTTGTTGCATTCAAGTGAGTCTCGTTTTCCATCTGAATAGGAACAGAAAATCTCTGACGGTTTCCAGAATCAGAATTTAACAAGTCTGACAGTTTTGGAGAGATGATCCCCTGAATGTAAAACCACACCATCAAATATGAATCAAATTTCCTGAAAACCTAAAACATTCAGACAATCATTCTCCAGGTGATCGGCTGGTTTTTATTTGTCAGGTCAAAATTCCAATTTGTACGGCATTTTGGTTTATGATCAAACAGCTGCAAAACTAATGATATTCCCATCAGCCTCAGTTGTACTGTGTACTGAAGGAACCTCAACAGCTATCGATCTCACACAGTCCTGGCTTCGACATCCCATCCTGAACTCAATCACATCGCTGGGAACATAATCCATGTTTTTCGTTCAACATGCAACTGGGAACGAGAGCTAGCACCGTTGCTTTTCCTGTTAGGAAACCTGACTCAATGTCCTGACAGGCTGGAGTTTGTGCAACCTGCACAGACTCATTACAGCCTACTGCTGCACATTGAGCTGAGGCAGAATCAGGGACAATGACTCCCATTTGTTATGTGATATGATGCAATTTTGTGGAAAAAAGGGGTTTTAAGAGCACTGCTCAATACGCCTACTTTTTCCTCTGAATTTCTCCCCTTGTGTCCTGTAAAACATATAAAATCCTGCATTAACTGGTCATCATCATGAAAGGTTTAGTAAAAAAATTCATCCTGGAAGTTAATTAAAGAATCTGAGTGCTTCTTCCACCACTGTTCAGCACAGAATATGTCGTACTGTGAGCACTTACGTAAAGAAAATTTTTACCTTCTAAACTTCTTCCAGACATGTTTGGGACTGCTCTAATAATTTCAAACCAGAGTGGGATTTGCAAGTGTCTGGACCGTATGTCAATCATTGGACTGGAGTAGACTGCAACAGAGGCTAATGAATGGAAACTATGAGGCTGGAGTTACAAGAAAGGCTGGTGGAAATGTACCCAGAACTAATGAGGCTTCATTGTGTATTTAATGTACAGATTAAGAAGCAATGGCACTTGCCAGTGAGATAGAAAGAGAATGTGTGCAAGAGGCAGAGAGAGCTATCATATTGATGAGGCATAGCTCCCGCTGAATTATCACCTTATAACCCCTTTACAGCATGATGCACCATTATTTTCTAACCTGGGTTTGAAATATTTTGTCATTTGCTTCCAATGTACAATTCTGCCTGTTTTAGCTTTCAAGGCATAATTGTGCACTGCTGTCTTTCTAATGTAGGATAGAGCGTGACTTAGAGTGACGACAGAGGAAGCCATAATATCAGCTGGGAATTCCTGATGGTTTGAGGGTTTTGAGGGTAGAAGCAGGCAATGCACTGGGGGGAAAGCCCTGCCAGGCTCAAGGGCAGAAACAAACAGGGTTTTCTACTTTCACACCACGCTTGGTTACCATTTCTGTTGTTTACTTATTGATGTGGATTGATTTCTGCTGTGTTATCTAGTGGAAGTAATGGGGGCTGAAGAGGAATTTGTACTATTTCTGCATTAGAAAACAGCATAACTTGTCACTCCTGGCAGAGCAAAAATCAACTTTCCAAGAACTGAGGAGAGATGATTGATTTTATGTGCACCTATCGTGGATTAACACTTTTCTCCTCCAAGAATCTCTACCTTAATGTGGTGGTGTTGGAGGGGTTTGTGTGATCCTGGGACCTGTGTTGTCCTGGTAGGGTCTCCCAAGGAACCCTGGTGCCAGGGGAGGGGCCAGACTAAGAGCGATTCACAGACCCTATGAATAAGAGATAATTAAATCAAAGTTTAATTCAATTCAATTCAGTTTTATTTATTTATTTAAAACAAGATTGATCATAGAGGTCCAATTTAAGACACTTTTTTCAGTACATAGGCCTGTTGACCCTTCAAAAATACCCCCCATCTATCTAAAATCTGGTCCTGAATTATGCTTTGGCTGCTTAGTAACACACAGAAGAAAGATCAATAAAATATCAACTTTCAGACAATTACTGCAGACACTGAATAAAGTCTGAATAAAGCAAGAATAACTGGAAAAGTGGGCCAAAAGTGGCCCATATCACGCAGACAGGCGTGATATGGACCACTGGAAAAATAGGCCTGGTTAATGTGTTGAAGAGAACATTTGACTGCACAAAAGAATAAAAACCCTGAGTGAGAGCGCGTTTTCAGCTCCAACAGTAACTGCTGTTCCCACTGACCTCTAGGAGAGCTCTGACTTTTTTAAACATTGGAGAAAACGGCATCAGTGTTCAAAGCCTTCTATCGTGGCCACTTTCCTTCAGCCAATGCCTACATATAATGTGCACCTGAAGAATAACCAGCCGCTACTCCAAAATCGGTTGGATGAGGATAGGCTAAGCAAAGTAAACAACTGAGGACACAAAAGGGAAAACTGCACAAACGGCAGCACTAAGAAAACTCCTGTCACGTGTAAATAAATGAGATGGACTCACCATAGGCTTAATGCAATAAATTATGTGAAAAGGGTTAGTGGTTAGCGCTCAGTACGTCACTCTGGCTCTGGCTAAATCAAACAAAAGAGGAGACATAAAGAATGAAGGCAGAGGCAGAGAAGCAAAATACCTCAGGACACTGGTGGCCACACCTGGAGTTTCAATCGTCCAGTGGTAGTCAATGAAAACTGAACGGTGTGCATCTTGTCATTTTATTCTTGCAAATCAGAAACTTGCAGGCACAAACCATTATATCTTGTTTGCTACTACTTCTTTAGCATGAACACTATCCACAGTTTCACACATGAAAACAAACAAACATGCAAGTTGACCTAGATGTAGATCCCTCTGCAGGTGGCTACTTTCAGTGTTTACTTTTGTGTGTTTACCAGTTCTCGTTTTCCCCGAATCTCTACAGTGGAGGTGATGAGTGCAAAGTTAGCAAGACCCATACAGCCACAATGGCCACATTTATGGGAAATGCGCTAGGTTGAAATATACCAGAATTTACCTTTAGGAGAAGTAGATACTGCCTTGTAAGATAGTGCCCCATTCATTCCAATGATAGTTGCTCACTAGATGCATATAGCAACAAAAAAAAAGGTGTCCTCGTGTTTAGGTCTAGAGCATGCATATGTTCAGTCAACATTTTTGACCTACGTCACTCGTTCGACTAATGGAATAGATCTGCTTCTATATTAGCTGATGTAACAATCCACAATGACTCTGAGACCTGACTCTGTTACCCTCCACTTTATTTATGATCCAAGTCTTTGTCTCTTCCCACCTGTCAGAGTGAAGTGTTATATCCACAGACAGCTGTTAAATTCACACAAATGTTCTGCTTGTCTATATGTTGTGATGTTATTAACTATATAAGGCCCTCAGTCTTTCTATGACCTTTCCAGTTTTACTATGGGCATATCAGAGCAGAGGTGGGCAGGGGAAATAAAATAAATGTATCATTGTATATTCTTCATGTAGCCTACCTGATGATTTTGGTCAATTGATTCAGACAGACACATTTTATTAATCCCAAAGGTAAATTTCAGATTTTCTAATATTAGTCAGCATGGTGAAGACAGGCTGTCTGGCTGCTATCCTTTCAGCACTTCAGGCGCTGTAGTACTGACAGGACAGCTGGTTCAAAAGACAGTGATGCTATAATGGAAGTCAGAATTGGCGTGGATTGAATAGATGTATGCTTTAGAAGTTTAATTTGAATTTTAATTATGTACAGCAAAATGTTCCTGTTTAATAAACCTGTAAATGAGCACAGCCTTGGCACTTTGAAAGGACACAGAAAACATGTGTGTAAGGGACCGCAATCATTATTTGGCACTGTGATGATTATAAACCTGTTAGAGCTTTGTGGTGACTTGACTCTTGGATACATTAGTGTCACGAGTGGGAGCAGGTGGAGGACCCAAGCGCAGACCAGGCATCAGAAGTTAAACTCAAACGCTTTATTTTCTTAACACACTGGCAGAGAACACACGGAACAAACGCACGCGACATAGAACAATGAACCAACAAGACACACAGGGACCAGACAGGTATAAATAGAAACAGACTAACGAGGGAAATGAACACAGGTGAGTAACAAAGAACAAGTGGATCAAATCAACAGAAAATCCAGACAAGGGGAAAACACTAGGGCAGGAACACAGGAAACAAGAGACTACCAGACCACATCATGACAATTAGGTTGACTACATCACAGGTGAACAGAGGACACAAAAGCGCGAATTGCAAATGTAATCAGGTCAAACGACTGCATCAAAAGAAGAATTTGCCTTTGTTGACAGAAAGCAATCCAGCCCATCAGTGCCCAGATATTCTCTCAGACAGCAGTGTGAAGCAGGCTGCAGGCTGGTTCACTGTGTGATGTTTGGCTTCTCAGTGAGATAATTAACTCTGCAGTACTATGTGTTGTGATCCTTACCCATGGCTCTGTGCCCACATTGCTCCCTGTTTGCTACTTGACCATTATGTCGACTGTAGCAGCAGCCGCCCCTTGAGGCTTCTAACCCTGTTCACCCACAGAAGACACAGTACTGTAAAATTCAGAATAAACTACAAGATCCTGTTGATTACATATACGGCACTACACGACCTCGCCCCCAGTTACATTTTCCATCTCCTCGCTCCTCATTCCACTTCTCGACCGCTCCGATCCTCAAATTTCAGCCTTTTACCCATCCCTCGCTCCAACTGCAAAACAAAAGGTGATCGTGCCTTTGCTGTCTTAGCCCCAACCCTCTGGAATCATCTTCCCCAATCGATCAGGTTTGCAGACAGTTTTAAGCAGCTTCTAAAAACCCATCTTTATAGGCAAGTTATATAAATCTCCTTCCCTTTTTTTTCTTTGTTTGTGCTGTGTTTTAGATTGTGACTGTTTGTAATTGTACTTTTCCTTTATGTATTTATTATATATAAAAAGTGCTATATAAATAAAGCTTTATTTACTTACATACTTACAACCATCAACACATGGTCGAGGATGTTCAGGGTCGAGGATACCACTGAGAGACTTAAGTACAATAGTGAGGGGGAATACTATTTTATAACTCAACAAAGGGGTGTACCATTATAAGGAAATGTGCCACACAACACCAGTTACTCCCCCTCTATATCAGGCTGGATGAACCCAAATGACCCCAAACTTCATACGCGCTTCGACCTAATTCTATACAACAGTAGTGTAGGTCACTTGTTTAATATGAAAAACAGTAATACATTTTATTTTCCTTCAAACATAACCTGAACATTATCACAACATTAAAGCATGATTATGTAACTTGCTGAACAGGGGCCACTTGAAGTGACAATTTTGGGAAAAAAAACGGGATAATGCTAAATACTAAAATGTCAAAATTACAGTAGCACGAGAAGAGAAGAGACATCAAGTCAGCAAACTGACTCAGTGAAATCTACCTAAAGTTTGCTAGCATTAGCTAACATTAGCCATTAAGCTACTGGTCATACCAGACCCAATCAGGCCTGCAGCAGCAAAACCACTGAGTATAGTGAACCGAGCAAGGGTGTGTTTTATCGCTGATGAATTCAACTTTTCATTTGTAATCGGAAGAATGTGTAAAAGTTACACAGTCTCACATTAAAGGTTCCCTGTGGAGTTTTCTTGGAAACAGTCATGTTCACAATTAGTGTTTCCTTGTGCCTTGTGTAACGCTGAAGACTAACAAACATATTAAATGCACGTTACTTTTTTTGTCTTCTTTATCTTTTCCTTTCATTTGATAGACATGGCCAATCTTTGAGGTAAATCCCAGTTTAATTTACCATCACATCAGGCGATTTGATGTGCAGGCCTAGCTAGCAACTGATGAGTAACTCTCCTCTGCATCTTGTTCCAGCTGTTCATCTTCTTTGTCAGGTTTTATGGCTTGCATGCACTCCACGTACCTGCATGTGAGTGATTGTCCTGATGCAGGACAAACACAGTGCTGAGTGTGCAGGAGCTGCCAATGACTCAGAATCAGGTGTGGACATAACACACACAGCAACATCCCAACATCTAGTGGGAATCAATGTTAATGGTAGCAAGCTAGGCTAACTAGCTTCCATTTTCCAAGTGAATACAATGTTAATGGGTTCCTACCAAGTATTGAATGCTGTATGGAGACAGGAATCACTAATGGTCCACGTTATGTGGACTCAATAAAGAAGGGGGGGGGAAGGCCTTGTAGCAACATCTGTAGACTGTACAGTATGACGTTCTCCAATCAGCAGTCGGCTCTCAGATGTCACTCAACCAATTCCCTGGGAAACACCCACTCAAATAGATGACATAAATTGATAAAATATGTTCTTGAATCAACAAGCAACATGTCAAGGTGAAACATGGAATATGTTGCACTATACAGAGTATTACCTGATTCTTAGGCAGCTCTCGTATCTACCGCTGTATGTGTCACCTTGGTGCAGTGACCTGACGCGACTAGGAAGTGCTCTGCTTATTACTGAGGCAAGAGGCACAGCAAGGGGAGAGAGCTGAGGCACTCCTTTACTCTCTTTAGTTGTAAGTAGTAAATTGAATATAAAACGTTTCTTTTAGAATTTACCCTTAACATGTATGATGTGCCCCTATTAGATTGTGGGCCTGCGTAAATTTGTCACAACATGGTAAGAGTGCTACTATATTTTAATTAGACTGTGTGAAACAAATTGGCCTGAAAACACTGAATTGCCATCTTTCATTAAAATCTCAGCACTCTCATGTTGCTGTCGAAAGTCATCTCTTCTGTCTGACAAATGGAAAGAGACAAAGAAAGACATGATGATATAATACATCAGCACCACCAAAGTCGGCTTGACATCAATATTGCACCAGTATTGTTGTTACAAAATGGTAACCACTCAATCATATTAGTGAGCTGGGGACAGAGAAAGGCTGGGAGTGAGAGAGAATGAAAAGGGACCAAGAGAAGAGAGATTAAAATTAAAAGCATGGGCGGTTTGCGTCGATGGTGTACAAGTTTGCCAAATTTTATGGACCATATGTGGTCAAAAATCCCCCAGACCATTACAACGAGTGTTTTCACCAATCAATCATCCATAGTGTTTCTGAACGGCGGACAAGCTTGATTTTGATTCTCAGACAAAATTGAGAGCGGGGCAGAGGTGATCAATGATTGAGGACACAATCCATGCATAGTGTCAAAGACATGTCTTTCATCAATCATAGTTAGACGTCAACTTAGACTGCTGACAAGTGCTGACTTTCTGTTTCTTCAATCTTAATGTCGATACTCAGCGGCACTCAACCACACATTGTCATAAACACCGATGTAGGACACAAAAATCTATTTCCAACAAAGTGTACAGTGACAACTTAAAGTTCCAAGGCAACTGCTTTATTTGCAACGACCATGTTCACAACATGTCCAACACGAATGTACAATCACAAAGCTTTCTGTTTCCTCAAAAAAAGCATACATGTGGAGTTCCCACCACACTTAAGGCCTTCACACACTGGAGCCGTTTTCTTCATGCGATTAATTCGCACGTCAATATATTTTTTCAAACTGTTGTTTTTGTCACGAGTACTTTCACACAGAACGCGAATGTTACATGGCGAAAAAACAGAATTTCTTTTCAGAAGGAGGTTGATTTTTCTGAGCTTTTGCACAGCAAACAAAGTTTTTATAGACTGACCTGATATTTCCTCAACAGCTGTGGTATTCCTAGTTTTTTTAAACTGATTTGTGCATATTAGATGTACGTCAAAGTGACTATTGAGCTTATTCAAACATGAGACTGACATGTTGAATTGCCATCACATAAACGTAAAGGGGTGCATGTCTGAAAGGGGCTAATGAGCCACCAGACACATACATGACTCATAACGTTCTCCAAAAAATGTAAGTGAAATCTATCCCTTTAAGCTAAATAAATATGCATGTGATCCCATAATTAAGGGGTGTGTAGCCACAATGGAACTTTTGAATTCTGAATTGAGTGAATGGTGAAATGAATGGGGGGCAAGTCCCTTAGAGAGTAGAAATTAAACCTAGGCACAAATGAACAAGTGATTTCATTCCAGTATATTGTACTCAGCTAATGGGATTATTTTACATATCTTTAAAATTTAATTTCACACTAGTGTATTATGGCTATAATATGCATGGGATCCTCAGATGGGGGCTGTTAGGTTAAATATAAGAATAGAGACATAAATCTTAAAACTAATTAGCTAATCAATCTTCTGCTAGGGGGAAAAGGGGAAGACGGCTTAACGACGGGGCATGACCCCGAATGGGCTGCACCACAGGGTGTGTGTACATGAGAGTAGCTTACACCCATGGGAAAGGCTAGTTGAGAGAAATATAGTTGCCCAAATAATGTAGGCTGCAAATAATTTAATGATGGTGTAGAATTCAGCCACCCAGTGCAGGGAACTGTGGGATTTTTTGCTTTGATGATAATAAAGCTACCTTGCATGCAGTGTGTGTGTGTGTGTGTGTGTGTGTGTCACTGTGGCTTCTGATGGTTTATGGACACCAGACATTTTAGCTTGTGTCTGTGTTAAACTCATTGCTGGCATTTTATTTAACCAACTAACAGAGGTGACTTTTTCAATTGTGCTTTTGTAGCACAATATTATGCTGCGTCACAGGCTTCTGGCAATTGTGTGTGTGTGTGTGTGTGTGTGTGTGTGTGTTTGCTGAGATGAATTTCCATTCATTTTCCCATTGTAATAAACAATAATAAGCTTTCATAATCTCACCCAACTTCCCCAGCCCATGTTCCTCTCTGTCCTTCAACTTCAAAACACACACACACACACACACACACACACACACACCATAGTTGGCAGCAGCAACATGTCCTGATTATCAGCAATAACAAAGAGACCATCCACATTAATAAATAAATATATGATATATATATATTTATGAGAGAAATTAACCATCTGGATGACACTAAGCAAACACATACACACACCTGAGATTTCTCTCTGTGATTAGTCATTGTCCAAATGTTTTCAAGATAGTGTCAAGGCTACATTACCAGTCGAGCAAAGACTGAAACTATATTTTATGATATTCAAAACAGAACAGTGTGAGCTCAAATAAATGTCATGGAATAAAAAGCACAACATTTCCCTAATATTGCTATACATAGATTTTGCTTAGCTTTCTCCTCACAGTGAATTCTCTGATGTTACATTTGTTTTTAGGCAGTTTGTTCATCTTTAAATTGGTTGGTCTCAATTTTTGGTGCTAGGCAGTCACTGCTTTTGCTGTTGTTGCATCACAGCAAATTACAAATGCTTGTGTCTGTGTGTGTGTGTGTGTGTGCAGCATTTATCTTAAACAGCCTTCTGAAATGAAGTGTCAGTGCTTATCCAGCAAAGTGGCCCAGATATTTCTTTATGATGACTCACTGCTGTGACGAATGCTGTGTGTGTGTGTGTGTGTGTGAGAGAGAGAGACGGGGACACAGAGTTAAATGCTACCATCTCATTTCACAGCAAAGATGTGTGTATTTGTGTGTGGTGAGAGGAATTCTGACTCGAGTCCAAGTCTTCAGTCTCAAGTCTCCTGGTCTGTTGTGAGCTCTCTCAAACCTCATCAAATGCTGTGGGTGGAGATGACCGGCTGACTTTGCTACGAGCTGATTGGCTGCTGAAACAGGTTCTAAAACCAGCCACTGGCGACTTGACAAGTTGAGCCACAGGTGGCGCCATCAGCTGCCTTGAGTCGAGGTGAGACGGGGCAGTTCACACCTCTGCAACTTTTCCCTGCGATGTCCTGAAACGGTTTTGTCTCGGTGCTAATCTTTGGTCTGAACCGGCCTTAAGATATCCAGATTGCATTGCAATGGCTCGGGCTCGACCATGTGCCTTTTCCACTCTCTTCCTGTCTACACATGGAACTAAACCAGTCCGTCTCTCTGGTTACCTCTCATACCCAGGTGAATCTGCCCACCTGTTTCCATAACACCTGTGCCACAGATTTCTTAGCTGTTATTTCCTTAATGCCCTACAATGGTGCCAGCTTTCAGAAGTTGCCAGGTAGTTTGCTAAGTGGCTGTGAATAATTGAAAATGCTGGGTCGAAATTAAAGTCTCCCACGTTGCTTTTTTCTTTTGTTCATTATGTTTTCATTGAAGTGCTATTCAGAGCAACACACTTCCTTTATAGATAACAAAGTCTTGTAGTCTTTTCTTTTTAATAAATGTACAACTTTTGTTCTAGTTCATCTTTTATATATTCAAAACTATTATATATACATTTTTGTACCTTACTTAGTTAAGTAAGCGCTCAGTATGGCCTCTGTAGCTTATAGCTGTAGTCTGCAGCATTCTAGTTAAATGCTTTGTAGGATGGGTAATGCTCGTGCATTTGGTGTGAAAAACACACAGAAACAGAATAGGAAACACACCTGCCACTTGTGATTATTTGTATTAATGCACATAATCCTACGCTTTGGCTACACTGAACACGTAACGTATACGGATCGTTCACAGAGTGGATGTGCCTTTTTACAGGCTACACCTGCAGCGCACTTACAGCGGGGGGTTGTGTGAGTCGCATCCAAAATAAGACGGTTCGATCTGGGATTGTGTTCTTATGTTAATACATGATTTTATCCATCTATGGTGTTCTCTCAGTAGTTTGAATTTCAAATAAAAAGCGACATCTCTACTACTTCCTGTCACAACGAAGATGAGATGAGTGAGAGCCAATTCTGGTCAGGCCACACTTTTAGAGGGAGAGCTGAGCTCAACAAGCGCTGAGACGACAGTGAAACAGTCAGTGACACTGAGATAAGAAAGACACACGAGACAAATAGTAGGTGACCAGCAGGTAGAAACACTGCATCAGGCCAGACAAAGAACAGAAAGCATGACCCACACGGTCTGAGCATACACATTCAGCCATGTGTCTACTCATACAGGCGACACTGGCTTCTCCCAGTCAGGTGTGCATGTGCAGCGGCTACAATTTAGTTGAACCAAACGGCTGATTTATTCATAAAATTATTATTTGAGGGAAAAATACTTAAATAATTCAGATAATTGTCACAAAGTAAGATCCCTCCTGTGGATATTTCTCTCTCTAATTTGAAAAAAAGAATATGTTTCCAGGTCATTATGATATTAAAGCTGTTTCCCTGCTGGGTCTGTGAATCTGCTCTATCCACCTTTCTCTGCTCCTCTCTCCTTCAAATCTAATCACATTTTGTCTAACCAAGTTTTGTCCTTGAATATTACTTAAAGCAGACTGCACTAACATTATTAACCATCCCCGTGCCCCTATTAACCATGTCCTTTAAATCTATGTCTCCTAAAAACGTGGTTCAGAGAGAAGGTCAGGGGTCAACCTCTCGTGGATTCCAGCAGGCTAAGTCTGGAGTCTGGAGACAGAACATGATCATTTTGAAACACCTGCTTCACCTTTTATGGAAAGAAAACACTAATATGTGAGTATATACAATTACAAATTCAAGCAAAGAGGTACTTTCTCTCACAAAATTCAAACCAAATAATACCACTACAACTGATCCCTGTCTATATTCCTGTCATACTTTTGTTTTACTTATTGGTAAATCATAACCATTAAAAAACATCTCGATTGGCACATGACTTGTCTACTTGCCAACAAGCTACCACTAAATAAAATAACAATATTGGCCCGTATGCAGGTTCCAGGCGATGGATAATTGGAAATTGAATATAACATGCTCCCACTGCAGCAAGTGTTAAGTATGGTGAAAGGATGTGTTTTAATTGCTTTTTGGGTTCAGAAACTGGAGACTGTGTTTGTGTCGGAGAGCAGCACCGCCAGGGACCTCAAGCTCTATAATATGCCACGGGATTTTGAAACCAATCAGTCATCATGATGGTAACAAGAAAATATAACCCAGGTTTTAAAAAAAAAAAAAAATTATGCTTGGAGGCAAATTTTTTTTTCTTTTGCTGGTTTCTGCCTGACAGGTCAATACGCTTTGAAAAATGGCCTTCAATCTCTCAGCTAGTATCTCAATGACTCCGAATTTTCCTCCACTTTCATTGAGGGCTGGTGTGTATGAGTGTGTGTTTTGTATCCCGGTGTGCATGCTGTGGCTGTGAATGAAGACGCATGCATGAGAGCAGATATAGCACTCTACTCCTGTCTTGTCTGGTCAGATGAGTACAGCTGAGGACACAAAATACTTGTAATGCTCCACGTCGGATATCATAAGCCATAACACAAAGCTGTTCAGAGGCAGGGAGGTGGGGGTAGAGGGACGGCTCGTGGTGAATTTTAAGCAGCATTTGAGTGTGAAACCCCAAACAACCTGCCCTTGGTTTGAACTGTTCGATGGAACGAACAATTAATCTCTGCGTGAGATCATTAGGACAACACTGAGCAGAGTCCCAGTGCCAATCGCTGTAATGAGCCGGTCCTCCAAATCTGCACTCCTGTGCATTCACTGCACACAAAAGCCACGACAGCAAAAAGTCTGTCTTTGCAGGGCAGAGGAGCAGTGGCTGACTCAAAGAGGGGAGATCAGGAAAAGGGCATACAGCTGTTGTGAGCCTTGGGGGCACTTGTAGCCTATTAGTAGTTCAGAAGTCCTACAGTGTTTTGTGGCCAATTCCATCTATGTGAAAGGCTCTACAGGGAAGAAACGGGCTGACCATTTGGAGTGTTGGTAGTCTTTCTGCTGTGTAAAGTTAATTAACATGCTATTTTGTCTTGGTTTGACTTGATCCTGTTTTTGTCCTGTTATATGGTGTTCTTTTCTTTGTATTGTCATTGTTCATGTACATATTTGTTCCTCGTATATATAATATAATTTTTAAGAAGTTTTAAGTACTTTATTTTGATAACTGCTCTATAAATCACTATTCCAATGCGTCCTTTATCTCAACAGCTTATTCTGAGTCAGAGAAGTTATGGGGGGCATGCGTTGAGCAAGATGTGGACAGGTCACTAGTTTGTCAAATGCCTAAAGGTCATGTTTGTTATAATGACAACATTCATGAAATGTTTTCTAAGTTGGTATTGTTGCTGGTTTACAGAAAATGTCCACAATGTCTGTACATGGGTCTTGGTCAAAATAACCAGTACCTTAACTTCTGTAATTGTATCCAGGAACAATTCACAAAGAAGATTTAAATGTTGCAGTATGTAAAAGTACTGTCAGTCAAGGATTTAGTAGTAGGTTGCCCTACTATCAGCAGGAAGGCAATGTCATTCAGGTCCATTTTGGTCTATGTGTCCATCCAGCAGTCCACTAATTTGGCCAACAGCAAGAATTCTCCAGCTGGACAGATTTCCATTCAATTTATTGTGGATATTCATAGTCCTCAGAGGATGAATCCTGATTTGGTGACCCCCTGACCTTTTCTTGTGTGTCACCATTGGGGCCAAAATTTCACAGGAAATATCAAAACCAAATGGGCAGATTACCATGAAATTTACTCAACATAGTCATGTTCCCCAGAAGACGAACTTATTCCATTTTGGATCACTGTAAAGATTGCCATGACATTTTCTGTGTTTAGTTACACTGGTGTCAGTGACCCTTGAACTTTGTTTATTACCATATCCTGCCAAACTTTTTTCACTGGTAAAATGTATACTTTCATCCATTGGTCAATTCTTGAGGTTTTCCTGTAGTAATGTACTTACATTTTGTGTTTCAACCAGCTGTGTCAGAGTGGGAGATACCTTATTCAATGCAAGTAGTCGCTCAGTGATTTTTGGAATCACTCCCTACAATCACTGATTGGGCCACTGATGAAGGAAGATTACAGCATTTTGCTACGTGCAATGTGAAAATCATCAAGCAATGTGTGAGTGTGTGTTGTGTCTGCACACTCTCATGCCAATGAATGTAAATGCCAAATAGTATCTATTTTCATACTGTATGCGTGTTCTTTTTCACTTCTGCATGTGTGTAATTAAGCATGCATTCAAACACCGTATGTCTGTGCTCCCATGTGCATGTAAATGTCTTGTGTGTCTGTATGTGTGTGTGTCAGTAGGGACCTGTGGTAATTCACAGCGCATGAATGAATGATAATCAGTATGCTAATCCGTCATGTTGCCCTTTACCAGAGTCAAGTTCCATCTTGGCGTTCGCAGTGTCAACACCATGGTACACCATGCACACTGACCTACAAGAGGCTCAACATACTCAATGTGGTACTTGTCATGTATTCAGAATTGTACATTATGGACCAGTGACAAGACTGGACACATGTCTGTAAAACCCTAAACTCAGACGCAGAGTAGACTCACAACGTAAAGTTATGAACAGAATTCATTCAGGTGCGGAAGAAGCTACCTGTTAGTTGTGCATTTTTGTTCACTAAGGCCTGTAGGTTTGCTAGGAACCATTACACACAGTCATACATATACTGTACTGTCTTTCTCACACTCGCACTTACACACACCACTTGAGAGGCTTTTTAAATCACCAAGCTGGTAAATTGAATTCCATAGAGTCGCTAAATGAGTTTCTCTCTCCAAACTCGAACCCTGGGGCCAGCCATTTACAGAGCAAATTGTTTCTTTCTCTCTCCTACTATTCCTGATTTTTCTCCTTTTTTTTCTTTTTTTCTCTCTAACAAGTCATCACCTTGGGGTTTCCTTCATTCTCAGCACTCTTATGTATCTCAGACTGCTCTATTCTCCACAGGATGTCTACAGGTTTCAGAAAGTGAGATTTCAAACTTTTTTAAAGTCACTTGGAAGATGGAGTATAACACCAATTTAAAGTTGATATTTTCAGCGATATTATATGTGCACATAAAACTGTGATTCAGTAACTGCCTTTGGGCCAGGGTTGGGCCAGGGTGCTATAAAAGCTATCATTAGCTGCGGTTTCTCACCTCTGGTCGACTGTTCCTGTTGATAACTTTACCGTCAGCACCCAACACGCCTTCTTGAATTAGCTCAAATTAAATTACGCAATTTCATTTAAATTTTTTTATTTGTACACGCTAGGATATGACACTGTCTTCACTTTAACAATGGATAGCTCAAAGAAGGTATTAGCAAACATAGCTAGCTAGCAGGAGGTTGCTGGGTCTCACACAGAATGTAGTTGTGTGTTGTTGTAGCTGTATCTCTGACTCTTGTATCAGTTTTTTGGTACGTATTAATTCATCTTTACACCCCTAATAAAAGAGCAGAGGACATCCTGAAATTAAATGTCAGAGAACATATTGTAATGACACTAATGTGTATTAATCTACATGAATGCGTGCAGTCAAACTAATCTTGGCAAGCTGAATGTGTGGTAACACACCATACAACACACACACACACACAAACCTGCCAGTCCCATTCAGATCTTTATGTGAAATTACTGCACACAATTCATTTGCATTTGCCTCATTTCATCTCTTTAAATGTTCCAACTCTGGCCAGACTGTCACTGAAAATAAACCAGACAACACAGTGAATAGCTTAAGAGTTCTGTTTAATGCATTATCACATTTTAATGCTTAAATGTACTGGCCTACATAATGTATTTCTATTTTTTGCTTTTCGAACTTTACAGTCAGATTTACATGATCAAAATTCTCTCTGCCTCTTCCACCCCGTGTCTATCTTTTAAACTCAAATCTCTCCATCTCTGTTGGTTTCCTGCTCATTTTCACCATCTCTCCATCTTTCTGCCTTTCTGTGTGTGGACTCTGTGTAACTGGGAGCAGTGTGGAAAGTGAATAAAGTGAACAACAGAGAGCATTGTGGGAGGAATACTGATCATGGTGAAATGGAGGCAGAGCAGGAGGACAGAGAGGATGTTCACTTAGTGATTGCCAAGGATGGAGCATGTAGACAGGATGCTAAACCATCCTCCTCCTCCTCCTCCTCCTCCTCCTATCTTTTCCTCCCTGTTTTCTCTTCTCTCATCTCGTCTCCTTGTTTCTTCTTTTTGTCTCTCCTCTCCTCTATTCTCCTCTCAACTCCTCTTTTGTCATCTTCTCTCATTTTTTCCTCTTGTCTCCCTCATCACCTCTCATCACTTACTCCTCTCATTTCTCCTTTTTCTCCTTTCCTTTTTGCACTATGCTCCTTTCCTCTTGCCATTTTATCTTATCTCGTTCCCTTTCCTCATGTCTTCTTTCCTCTCCTTTTTCCTTTGATATTATCTAATTTTTTCTTCTCCTCTTGTTAAGTTAAAGGAGTCGGGAGACATATAGAGTGTGTGTGAAAGATAGAGCCGATCAATTCAAGAGCTGGGAGCACATTCAAATAAACTGATAATTTATTAGATCCATATGGCATGAATTCACAGAGCCTCTGTGTAAAATCAGCACTTTTTACCACTCTTCCCTTTCCTGTCCTCCACTGTCCTCTCTGTTTTATTCTCTCCTCTTCTTCTCTTTCTTCCTCCACATTCCCCATCTCTCCTCCGGCTTGATTTAGTGGTAGAAGCCTATAGCATTAACCTGAGTTAGCACCCAATTTAATCCCTCCCTTCTGCTGCCCACCTCTCCTACCGTTTATTTCTTCTCTGCACTCGGCTTCTTTTTTGCCGTCCCCAACTTTCCTCTTGTCTCCTGTCAACATCCCACCTTATGCTCCGTCCCCCTAGTCCAAAAACAAGCTGCCCTCCAGAGATGGAGATAAAGAAAAGGTACATTAAAGAACAAAGTAATTCATAGATCATACTGTGCGGTCTACCTGGGTCACAGCACCTGGGAGATTCTTGTGGTTAGCTGATCAAATGGTAGCATGTTGGTCTCCTTTCTTTCTTTCCTTTCCCGCTTGTGGATTATGTAGAATTTAAAGCATGCTGTCCCAGAAAAGAGGAAAATGTATGTTGAGAACAGTGCCTGACACTCAGAACTATGTTTAAGCTGTGGAAAAACACAGCAGGAAGGAAGGATGGTGTGATTGCAGGAATCAACACAAATTCAATCAATCCACACAATATTTACGAGAGCTTGCAATATTTTTTCCAGTGTCAAACTTGAAGAACGGTACCCAATTTTACCAAACAAAGCAGTTTTCTGCATCAGATTCTTCAATTCAGAGCCACTTTTGCAATACAAAGTAAAAAAACACCTATGCCACAATCTCAATAAACCATCTTCCTTATAACTATGGTGAAGAGAATAAAATGTGTCTTCTTTCAAGCTCCCTGATTGACCATTTTTATCAGTTGAATCTAATTTAATGCTTAAAACAAATCACGTGCTTTATCGAGCTTGTAAGCAGTGATCTCAGCACTCCGTACATTACTCCTTGATTCAGTCACTCAGAGTTCCCTATGCAAACCTTATGGGGGAAGGTTAAAATCATTTTTTTACCTGTCATCCAGCAGCGGGTTGCCTGTTCAAAGATATTTTTGTGATCCCACAGATGTCTGTTTTCTGAATGGAATTATAAAATGATTGCCCGGGGCAGAATCAGCGCTTAAATCCAACATTTCCACAGGCTGTTCCTCGCTGGAACATATGTCAAGTCTGCCACCGACTTGGCGCCCTAATTTCCAGTTTTTAATGTCATTATACATTTTATTAGCAAAAACTAACAAGGAAAGCAATACCTTTCTTCTTCTGGTGTTATGGTGATTTCCACTTGGATGTAAAAGTCTGATCAAATGTGGTATGTATGATTCTCCATACTGCACTATGTATTGTATTATTATGTACTATGTGCATGTAAAGAATGTACTGTACTTAAAGTCTTTCCCTGAACCTGCCTGATAAAGTTGGGTTAGCAGAATAGTTAGCTCATACAGTAACTGCTTGCTTATAGTGCTTATAACTGCACTTAATCAAACCTGGAACAGGTCTTTTTAACCCAGTCCATGATCCAGATTAGAGGGGTTCTGGGTTGTGCTCAGTAAAGTAACCCAGGCAACCCAGTGATCCTGCAGGGTGTTAGCGTGACCAGAGATAGCCTCGATAGCTGAACAGACATGCCAGACGTAATAAAACAGACATATACAGGGATGTCGTGGACATCGCTTTAGACATGTTTTGAGAAATTAAAGATCATTCTGGTGCTTCAAAGTAATTCACTTAGCCACTGTTTATGTTTTTGTGTTTGGATGTTGGGATATTACACTCAAAGTACCTATTGTGACTCTCTGGTGCAGCATTGGAACCAACAGATAGTTACTGTGTATTGGACAGCTGCAGTATTTATATTGGATAGCTCCTAGGTGAATAGCATCAACTGCAGCGTTCTCCAGCTTCCACCTGCTTGGGATGGAAGTAGCGCTACTCTTTTGGTAGATTCATCATATCCTGTAGGCTACTGTGTCCAGGACAGGACACAGACTAATTTAGTTCCTCCTTGAATGATCTACATAATCAGCTTACTAAACAAGCCACTCCCTATAGGTAAAGTGGGAGTCAGACCTCTGTTTCTAACTTCAGCACATTACCTTCCCTCTGTGTTACTGAGTGTTATTGAGACTGTGGGGTTGTCCTCCTCATGAATCTCAGACCTTAGGTGGCGTATCATCAGCTGTGTCAGAATCAACGAAGTGACTACGGGATGCTACACCTTTGGCTGAATTATTCCTCCCAATCAAAGCTCTGTGAAAGATGTACTCAAACATGTCATTCCACATCAGCGGCAGCCATCTTGGTCGTTTACAAAAATGCCTCAACGGCGCTCTTCTGTACAGTCATCGTATCAAACGCGCCCCATATTAGATAAATGGTTGTGATTGGACCGACCTGGGCCAGGTCGGCTGGAAATCAGCTCTCTGGAGCTGTTTGTTTGTGGTTGGAACGTGATCTGACCTCAATCCGACCCAACTACGTGGTATACTCCACAAGTTTGAGCTAAATGGCTCCTGGAGCCAGATGAACTTTGCATTCTGTGATGTGGCAGAGCACGCAAATGGTTTCTAGTAGCAGCAGCTAGCCGGAGAACGAACCAGCAATGTTTCTCTCACAGAAATATGCACTAGTCCAGAACACTGTATTTACTTTCTTCTTTGGTTTTACTGGCGGACTACAAACCAACGTCAATGGTGCATGCTGCCACCTACTGTACTGGAGTGTGTAACATCCCCAGAGACATCTGACCAATAAGCGGAGTGAAGGTTCTCACGTGGTTTGCAGTGATGCGTTTAGGATTTTTCTCCGTGTGAAAAGAAACCAAGCCAAGGGGAAAACGCTCCAATCTACAAACTTATCAACTGATTCGGATCAGAGAAAACGAACTATAGGTGTGAAAATGCCCTTAGCTTAATCAGGTGAAATGATATTAGCATTCATTTGGAGTCTTGTTTGTGTCCGTGTCTGCTGGATGTGTAAATAGGCAACTGTTCTGTTAACACATTCGCCATATATATATCAGTGCTGTGATTACAGCCTGCTGTGCTGTCCCCAAGTGGCCAAAAATTAAATAATGCTGCTTTAATTTTTTTTCTTTCACTGTAATTATTTATTTTTTTATTATGTCAATTATTTTAATGGCATCACCTGAGACTCAGCTTGTCAAGTCACCAGCGGCTGGTTTTAAAACGTAAGGAACGTGACCCGTTTCAACAGCCAATCAGCTTGTAGCAAAGTCAGCTGGTCATCTCGACCTTCTCGTTTTTTTATGAAACGCAACTGTAGTAAATAACTCCTAATCACTATCCTCATTCATTTTTTAAGATGCTACAATTATATTCAGCTACAAAAAAAAAACACCTGAAATGTCGGCAGTTAGAATGGAAGTACAGAGGGGGGTTGTTATGGAAACGACACACCGTCTTGTCTAGTCGCATTGGTGTTTCAGAACTTTGCAGATCAACGCATTCAAGTAGTTGCAAGTTTCAACTCAGATTCTTTGGCAAATCTTTGGTCTGAACTGGCCTTTAAAGTGTCATATTCCAACCAAACCTTAACCATAGCAGTGGCAAATTTATTACAAATATAAATACAATTTCTCATTTGTAACAGTTTTGGAAAGCACTAGCAAACAATGTCATTCTATCGATAGGGGCGTGAGATCAGAAAAGGCATGTAGGTGTCGTTTTGGAAGGCAAAGGTGTGTGTTTTGTTGTTTAGTTTGGAGAACTTGTTGGTAAGGTCAATATAAGGCATGGCAGAATATGCCAGTCAATTGAGATTCCATTCCACACTCTCATGTTCATTAAAACATGAACAAAGCCATTTTTCTCTCTTCCATATACATTAATTTTATTAGAGAAGTAAAATGAAATGGTTATACTGTATTTTTTAGGTGCTTTGAACTTTTGTTGCGGTTTCTATTGCTATGTGCACTAAATTAAGATAGACTCACGACAGGACCGTGCATAGGAAAGTACTTTAGATAATTGAGTTTTATTTTATTTTCTCTGCTGGATGAAAACAGACGTGGTTGTTATGGTTTCCAGTGAGGCAGATAATTCAGTTGAGCTCTCCTACATAAGCTAACCTCTGAATAAACAGCTGATCCTAAATACACTGCTAACAGGGATTGCAGCTAACAGGAAGAATCAGGAATAGCACACCAGACAAAATAATGTACAATTAGAGCTTAATTGGCAATTAAAGGTTAATGAGAAAACTGGTTTTTAGTGTAAAGGCAGCACACCACAGTCTCAGTAGTTGAAGGTGTTACATCGGCCCCTGTGGGATCGCTGGTTCCGCCCCCTGATGAGCAACCCGGTCCCTCCAATCCTGCAGGCACTCAGTAACTCTCTCTCTTTTCGGTGTGTGTGTGTGTGTGTGTGTGTGTAGCGTGATGATTGCATGAGGGAAGACAGGTGTGCTGGAGCCAGAGCAGAGTGCCACCAGCTGCAACCACTCCCGTCATCAAGCTCTCTACTAATACCAGCTCAACCATATCCACATTGCCAGATCGTTGTCACTGCTCGTCAGTCTACGTTTCCAGCCAGCTATCCTGAGTTATGCGCTAAATCTTGCCTGACCTGTCTGTTTAACATTGTTTCCCCTCTGCCCGCAGTTTCGTCTTCTCTGGTTCGGCCCCTTAACAGGAGGTCTCACGCCCAGACAAGATTTAGAGAAACTCTTTTTGCCTTCATTTCCAGCAGAGTGGACTATAGGATCCCAAAAAGACCAACTCCAGCTCATTCAGGATGCTACTGCCAGAGTTCTAACGAGAACCAAGAGAACCGAGCACATTACTCCTGTTCTTAAATCTTTACACTGGCTCTCAGTTACTTATAGCGGAGATTTTAAAGTACTGCTGCCAGTTTATAAATCAATCAATAACCGTGGGCCAATCTACATTTCTGATCTCCTTGAAGAATATAAACCCAGTAGGAACCTCAGATCTTTAGGAAGCAGTCAGCTGGTAGTACCTTGAGTCTGAACTCTAGCCACTTTCAAATCTAAATTAAAATCTGTGCTGTTCTTCTGTGCCTTTTGGTTGGTTTCTCTACTGCACATTCTAACCTTTACTGTATGTGGGGCAACTTACAACTTACTGCACTGTAGCTATTTAATTTCATTTAAATCAAAATTTTAAAACATAAGAAGTTCCTCCAGCTCAGATACATAACATTAATATCTTTACGGCAACTGTGGTCAGCCAGCTCTTAAACTCTGAGATATTATAAAGACCAATTCTAGCTCTAGAAATTGAGGATCAAAAATTTGAAAATGAAATTTCTGTCTACAAATATTCAATACTGTGTCCTTAAATGCACCTTTGAAGGCTCAGTCGTCCAATGAAGAAGTCTTTTATTCTTTTATGTCTGCCTGTGCAGTTAATTCAGTTATTGCCTGTGTGTCAATTTTGTTAATGACAAATGTGATTGTGAAGTGTGTGTGTGTTAATGAAAGAAGGATGACTATCAAAACTTATTGAGAGTATAATCTCTTACTCCAAATAAGGGAGTTAAATACCTTTTGTCCAAGTCTAACATTTTTTATTTTTTATTCGGTAAAGTAAAGACAAAACCTAATTAAACTCCATTAACTGGTTTAGTGCCTTAAGACAATCTAATTAAGATTTAAATAAGAGCTGAACGACTTCATTTACTATTCAAACACAGGCACAGAAAACACAAACAGATAAGGGGAAGAAAGGCATTACTTGAATAACGGTAACGGCACACACACACACACACACACAATATGGATGCAATTTATCTTAATTACAGCATGAGGGAGACAGGAATGTTCATTATTCTCTCGACATTACATGTGCTGTGTGAGGGGGGTATCGAGTAGAGCTAGAGAGAGGAAAGTAAAGGAAACAGGAAAATGGAGGTAGAATCTAGTAGAAACAAACATGAAAATTATTATATTTCTACTCATATTTTACATGACAATTTGTGTACTGCCACCGATATTTATATGTACGCACATTTTCATGATTGTCAGATACACAGCATGTTTTATTCACTGTGAGTATGCATATTATATGTTCATTTAAAATGACTGATATTATGAGCTAGAAATATGGGCTTTAAGTCGACAGTAAATCAGACAGAAAGCTGCTGCTGTGCTGCAATCTGTGGTTTGAAACTGTAAAGCGTGTCACATGTCTGGCCACACCCCAATCAGTGAACCAATCGCGGTGTGGTCAGAGGTGCTGGTGTGAAACGGGCCAACTACAGTGATAACATGTAAAACGAAAGAAAATAATCCTGAATCTTAAAAATACGCTTCGGGTTGCATTTGTGTGCGTATAAGTGGAAGGTGAGCCGCTACGTGGCCTGTGTAGACTGCCGGACTGATTAAAATAGAAGCGCATCTGTTCCGTCAGATGTGCGCAAGCCGGACGACTGAAAAACATGTAGAGTCTTTGATGGAAACTGAGTAAGTGGAGCAGCATTAAAGTTCCCCTCCACTCAAAAACATGTTTTTCTTCTTGTTCCTGCAGTTGAATGTTTGAGCGTCACTGTGCAGAATGACGTCTGTGCAGAGTTTGACACCAGAAGGATGTTTTCACATTCACCTGCTGAAAGTGGAAAGTTTCTATGTGCTCACTGAAAATGCTGTTTTTCACAAATAGTCGGGAAAAGAACACATCAGATACAAATTATGGTTAAAAGTAGAGCAATTTATATACATGTTACAACATGCCTCGAGGGGATCTTTAAATATATGTGTTACAACATAAAGAGAGACACCACACTGGATTAAATTCAAAAAGAATCCAACATTTTTTTGTAGCAAAACAAAAAGAAATCAACTAGGAGAACAAACAAAGACACTGGGTCTTGTTCCCAGGGAGTGAGAGAGACAGTGTGGGCAGCGTAAGGAGCCACTTATATAGACCCAGCCCACAGCTCACTCAGGTGCCCTCTGTTAGTAATCAAGAAGCTGCACCTAGAACACAGAGCAGACACAGACACAACAACACGTAACAAGTGTATTATTTCTATATTGGCCAATATATAAGACACTGGGGGATATTTACTGAGGATTTGCATCTCTTTTTAGTCACTGAACAGTCAAATCGCTTTCGTCCTCATTAACTGAAGAACTGCATGGAGGTTTTGCACCTGTAAAAGCAGCACAGCTGAAATTGCTTGTTTGGATTATGTATGTATTTTAAGGCGTTTGTGTTTAGAGGCGGAGGAGGGTTTGAGAATTCATACACATAGCCGCTGCACTTGATTTATCACCACAGACTGACCTCTGCAATTTAACGTCTGTGGTTCATTTACATCTGTAATCTTAGTAAACACTCACACTAAATTGAAAAATTGCAGTGACGCAAAAAAAGACTCAGCACTATACTTTCCAGCAATAAAGCAATATATTTTTGTCCAAATTTTGGATTTCTTATCATCTTTCTTTCATTTTTTCACATGGGCATTTTAATGTTATAAGGGATTGTTGTTCTGACCTTCTTCTGGGGTTCTGTTCTGTTCGGTGAAACGATGCAGAAAGCAGTTTATGACCATCTTAAATCAGCCTAAATGAGAGTAGATCAGTAAAATACCCCAAAGATACTAGTCTGAAGACGTATGCTTATTATTGAATGTTTAGTTGAGAAATAAAATCTGTGAACTTGCGATGCATATATGTATGTAACATTTTATATATGTACCTGCTTTATATAAAGTGTTTTTAGAGGCTGATCTAAAACGCTAAAAAGGCCCCAGTTGTCTCAGCTGGTATAAGTTCATTCATTCTGTAACCATGAAGGACGTGTCTGCTTGTCACACACATTCTCACACATGCATAAAAATGGACGGCTGTCAGGAGCGGGAACGTGGGAACACACTTCATCAAAAAACAGAAAGAGCAAAAGCTAGTCTCTGAAGAGCATTCACGTTCAGTGGCACACACAGAGGCACAGCAGAGACACAGCAAAGGTGCATTACATGAACACAAAAGCACTAAAGTTTAGAGAGGCGAGTACACAATCAAGCACACACACACAGTGAACTGGCACTCACCTCTCAGAAGCAGTTGCTGGTTTTAATTATCAGTTGTGCCGTCTGTTACTGTGGCATTTATCATACCTACCTGTGGTTGTGCATCTCACACAGTGATTATGGGTGTAGTTGACATTTTATTTTATTTTAGTTTTTTCAAAAAAGTGACCCTGATGATGTAAGCCATGAGCACATCCTCACTAATTATCTGATATAGAAATCTGATGTAGCTGGAGCCTGATACTTAACCAGGTCAGTGATTATTACTGATGTTACGACCCTTCACATAGACCCGACTGTTTATGATAATCATCATTTGTATCCCAGTGACCACAGCTGGTAAAAAAAGAACAAATAACAGCCTGCAGCATTAGTGAACAGGCTATAAAGCAAAAACACCAGCATGATCCTTGAACATTGTTATAGATATATAAATATATAACACTTAGCAGTACCAGAGGGAGAGTTTACGCAGAAGACGGAGGCGATGGAGATGTACAGAGGCATATTTATTTATGGCACACAACAGAAGAGGCGACTGGTTTTTCCTCCAAATGGAGCTGCAGAGTTTCCGGTTGTAGCAGATGGTGGAGAGAGTGGAGGGCCGAAGGAAAGATCATCTCAGATATGTGTTCTATGAACTCAGAGGAGCTCGTGATACGAGCGCACAGAACATTATCTGTGAGCGGAACAGCATCCTGGCGGGGGAGCACTTTCCACCAGTTTTCTTAATATCTGTACGCTTCTCAAATGATTTGAAATTAAAGCCTTGGGTCGGGCTCATTAATATCTCACTCTAATCAGCACTGCTGTGTTGGACGGCGCTGTCCAGGGTGGTGCACCATGAAAGAAGTGATAATGGTGCGTGGGGTGAAGTAGTCCAGAAAATAGTTCCAGATCTCTCTGCTGTGGTCTTGATCTTAAAGAACAAGAGGAGGTGTCACATTTAAGTATCTATTCTACTCTTGTAGTTGACCAGCAGTATACTGTAACAAATAACTGTGCTACCATACAATATAAATTAGCTGATAAAGTGTTTTGCTTGGAGGTGTTCGGGGAAGTCGCAGAGGACTGAGCAAAATACAGTTTTCAAAACTTGTCATTTTGTTGTTGCCTTCAACAAAGATGCATCTGTGCCGTGCTACAAAGCATGCGCTAGCACTAGCCATGTTATTTAGAAGTGGCAGAGGAGCAGCAAGGCAGACGAGGCTGTGGGTGCAAGTGTTGTTCAGGGAATTCACACACACACACACACACACACACACACAACCATAGCTTTTCCGCCATTTTGCCATCCGTGCCTGGCTGACTGCCTCGTTTCTATTGGCCGCGTGGGTATTTGTCACAGCACCCAGCGCCCAAAGTTCAACCTAGTTGAGACACACACGAATGACAGGGAAACATTCAAGTACATACACATGCACTGAAATTCACTTTTCCTCTGTCATACGCACACACACACACACACACACACACTCAGAGTCACGACATGCTGCAGATTATTTATCCAGTTTGTATTCCAGTGAGGCTGTCAAAAGTGTCAGACTGATTACATGCTGACAGGCTGACAGACTCCGTGTGTGTGTGTGTGTGTGTGTGTGTGAGTGTGTGTGTTGCTGCTCATGTATGTGTGTGATTGTATGTGACTGACTCCCTGTTAATGGTCATATTTCAAGCATTTGGGTGATTTCAAGATGGCCAGCAGACTGTTCATTAATTCGCAGCTCAGAAAGGTGGTTAAAAAACTAATTACAAAGATGTTTGACAATGTTAAAGAAACTGAAGAATAAACCCTCCCTTCCCTTTCTGTGCTTCCATAATCTGCAAGCTCGGTGGAGGGGTATGAATATAGTCGGAACAAGCTTGCTCATCATGCACATGCACAACTACAGACATGAAGCAAATATACCAAAACACATTATTAAATAATGAAGTACTGTATTTGATGTATTTAAGTACAATTTTATGTACTTGCAATCCAAAGTATTTCCCTTTTCAGCTACTTAATAGTATCTACTATATAGTTACTTTGCAATTTGGAAATTTTATATCTAAAACACAAGATCATCTTATAAAATATGATGCAGCGCTATAGAATAAACTAAAGTAATTAAAATTAGCACCACCACCACTGTACATAATGACTCATTTTATTTAATTTTAATACATTGCAGGTCTTTTACTTGTATAACTACAGTACAGTATACTGTAGTTTTACAGTGTGGTATTACTTCAACGTCAGTAAAGAATCAGAGTGCTTCTTCCAACACAAAAATGACAGCTCTTTTAGAGGCAACCAACATTATCATGTTTTGATTTTTCATCTCCTGTGAGCACCAGAACTGGACTTTGGCTAACAGGGTGAATGTCCAGACTCTTAGTGAGTGGTGTTGGTCACCTGTTTCTGTTGCTGCCCCACACTGTGCTACGGTCTTACATGGAAGTCACTATCAACATTATTGACTGCTATTGTTAGTTATTTTGTGCACCAGCTGTTTGTGTCTTGTGTGTAGTCAACAGGCTGCAGAAATGAAAGGCTTTGTGATGCTGACAGATATCAAAAGTGACTGCTAACAACACGCAAACGCACAGCAGATTGCAATGCACACATTTCACGAGGCAGTGTGTAATAATGCATGTGATTTTGTTTTCTCTCTCCTCTCTCGATTCTGGAATTGTCAGTTTGTATTGTCAAAGCAGCGTGTGATACCAAAGATAGACTACAATACAATACAATACTGCATGTGCAAAAAGCTTTTACAGTGTGTTAAGTATCAATTACACAGCTAAGACAGGAAACAATCAATTACATCAACCCCTTCACCTCATTTGTACAGTATATTCTACTGTTTCCAGACTCCTTTCCCTTTGTCCGTCTCACAGTGTGTTTCTTTGCTGCTCTGTCTCCCTCCCTATTAAGTTGCTTATTTTTTTTCAATACTGTGCAAGCCAGAGGCACAAACACACACACACACACACACACACACGCACACACACACACGCACACACACACACGGGGGCTGGAGCAAAGCCAGATGAGTAAAATAAGGTTTTGTCAGGTCATGTGCTGGAGGGATGGATAATAATCGAACCACACAACACCTGATGATACATCCAGTCCAGCTACACCCTATAAACAAACAGACTGTTTACTATTGTGTATGTGTGTGTGTCTTTGTGTATGTGTGTGCACTTTTAGCTTACACCCATTTCTCATTACTGAGTTCACTTTTTAAATAGTAACTGTGCTTTGACACAAAATGCATTCAATTCCCACAGTGAGTGCACAACTCAGCCACCAAAACAACTGTGAAGTTAATCTTTAAATTACAACACAAGACAAATACAGTATTAAAAGGGCACTCTAAGGGTCTTACACATGAATTTCTGTTTATTTGTCACAAGGAGTGCTACTCAGACTTCAAAAAAACCCTGGTGATGCCCCTGACTTGAGTTTGAGAGTTCTTCGTCTGGGTTACAACCTGTACGTGTGGATTTTGAAAGGAGTGGGCATTTAGGAGGTAAGGAGGTCTTGCTAATGCAAGACACTGTCGAGTTGCATTATGGGAAATGTTGGATTCAGCATTTTTGGAGTTTGATCCATATGTGGGACTAAAAGTCAATTTTAACCAGTCTCTTGCGAGTCCCCCAACTTTATAGAAGTGCAATGCTAAATTGCTAGAATACCCCTTTAATATCAAGTTCTTAATATCGTAGTTCTTGAAAATGGGGTTTGATGAGCTCACATTAAGCCCAGTTCAGACCAAAGATTTGCCAAAAGACGAGTTGAAGCTTGCAACTACCTGCAATGCGCCGGGTCTGCAATGTTCTGAAACCTGCCAGTTTACACCAATGTGACTAGACAAGACGTTTCCATAGCAACGACTCTTGTCTCATCACAAATCTTTGGTCTGAACTGGCTTTTAAACAAAACGGACAACTCAAGACATCACATAACAACACTGTACACATAAAATAAGTGTAAAAACATAAAATAACCAAAGTCAAACAATACAACTTTCATGCATTAAAAGGGCAAAATAGATAAATAATGAAACCAGAGTTCTGCCATCAGCACCACAGACCAAAAGGAAAAAATACCAAAATACCATCACCGTGTTTTGTGGAGGAGAAGAAGAACACCAACCGAGTTTTTAGGAGTTAAGGATGCAAACAGCCAAGCACAGGAGACAAGAGAGGCGATACAAGCAGTGATTTCAAGTGCAAATCACATTTCTTTGCATTTCACATCGTAGCTCTTTGCCATCTTTTGGAATTATAGAAATTTGGGGTTTAACCCCGTACAGCCAGTAAGGCATGGGAACAGAGCAGCACTGGATGTCCACAGAGATCCCATCGTCATAGTGTGTGTGTGTGTGTGTGTGTGTGTGTGTGACATCATTTGAAGGGTTATGCTAGGTGAGGGAGGAGGACAGTGAGGTGAAGTTTGTGACTGTACAGGAAAATGTGACTTTTCACCACCCGCATTTCCCCCCACTTCACTCTGTATACCTTAACCCCAAAGAGGAATCATTTTTCTTATGATGGTGGAAAGTTCATGACTACTGTCAACATCTGATGTCCCTCCTGGATGCTGGATGCCTGGACATAAGTGAGGCTTCTTTTAGATAAAAAGAAATTACATTTTCCTCCATTGGCTTCCCATAATATCTTATCTACCATCCTATAGCATTTATAAATCTGAGGAGAGAGTAGACGGTGTGGATGTGTATTCATGTGCCTCTGCTCTGCTCACTGATGCACACTGTAAGTGTAGATCTCATTTATTGAAACTGTTGTCTGCTGTTTATTTGTTTGTGCCGCTCTGCAGTTCACTTGCTCGTGATGCTGTGTTAGGAAACAGTTCCAGCGTTTTAGCTCAGCACAGTGGGGGTTTTTTTGGTAGTTGGCTCAGTGAGAGCATCATCAACAAACACATAATCAGAGATGGATCAGCTTTGTAATCATATCAATCAGTTAAATCAGTTAAAGTGCTTTCAAAAAGCCTAGATTCTGTCTGTAAATAAATAAATAAGCAAAAAAAAAAAAGCAGCATGTTATTGCACACAAGATACTTTGCTAATGCGATGCTAGGATTATGGAATATGAGACATAAACGAAGTTTTGGTGTTTTTTAAGCATTGTGTCTGTAACTGTCAGTTTTGAAAAAGTGAAGGGGAGGGGGGTTATTTTACATTGATCCATTATCTATATCCGCTTATCCTTAGAAGGTCGCGGGAGGCTGGAGCCAGTCTCAGTTGACATTGGGCGAGAGGCGGGGTACAACCTGGACTGATCGGCAGTCAGTCACAGGGCTGACACACAGAGACAGACAAACATTCACGCTCACAGTCACACCTGCACGGGCAGTTTAGAGTCATCAGTTAACCTAACCTGCATGTCTTTGGATTGTTTGAGGAAGCTGGAGTAGAAGCACAGGGAGAGACATTGATCTGATCTCGAATACCTGAGGAAATATCTCTGTACACCACAAAAATTTGGTAAATTAGTGACACAATGCCATCCAGGTCTCCCATGTCTGGCTGTCAGGACTCCTTGTTTTGCTTTTGGAATGAAGGCATCCAACAAAACCCTCAAACTGGAAGCACTTTGGCTCACTTGCTGTCCTTTAATTAACAGCAAATATTGTAATAGGCCTGACTGCCAAACACTCCTTTTTGTCCTGTAGCAGCCTGGAGAACCGAAGCTGCTTTCTTTTGTTTTTTAGAGGGATGCAGCATTAGTCTTTTTTTTTATGATGAAGTTCAGTTGCACTTGTTTTAACAAGTTAAATGTGACACGTTCAACTGAATTAAGCATTCATTCGTTATAGCCCTAAAAATAAAGCTCATACACTGCCCACATCCCACACACACCACTGCCACCACCACTCTCTTGTGTGGCCTCCCATAAACATGACTTTACAAACATTTGCTGTTTTGTTGATTTGGATTCTGGATGCATCATTGCTTATCCTCTTCCCAACCTGCATTTGAAAACACACACACACACACACACACACACACACACACACAGCTATCTGTGTTGTTCACAATGAGCTGAATGTAACACCTCATGGTTGAGCAGGCAGGAGTCAAATTTGCTCTTTAGAGTAAACCTAATATACCGCCGGCTATGACATCTGAATCAAGTCAAAAGTTGCCAGATCCACAAATGTATTCCGACAATGAATGTGTGCATTTGTGCTTACAGTGTGTGTGTGTGTGTGTTCACAGTGTGTGTGTGGTGCCACAGATTTTGGCCAACAGCGTAAAATCCTCACAGTGTGGTCAAACTGAGTTTAGTAAAAACCAGTAAATGGCGCATGTGTTTGTGTCTGTGTGAGTGTTAGCCCCCTGAAGACAATTATTTGTGGAATAAAATATCATGAAAGTACAAGGCCAGATCTGGTTCAGTGAAACACCAAAATAAGAGCTTCTGTCTCTGAAGACATAAAAATGTGCGTTTTCCTTGAAGGAGTTTGAGCAAAATGTTCCATTTGTCAAGAACCACCTGCAGCGTACACAGACATGTCTCGAAAATAACAGGTCAAATAAATAAAACTGCTGGATTCACACTTTTACATTATTGTCTGGTATTTTACAATGCAAGAAACATTACAGTAGTTTATCATGACTGTGTGTTGTTGTTGTGTCTGTCACACTCTGTGACTAATAATATTTAATAAATATTTGAGTTCATGTAAAACTGTTCAACTGTAAAAAGAAAGAAACATGAGTGTTTGAAGGTCTGCAGATGTCCACAGCGTTGCATGCTAAACGTTCTCTGTCAGCTCTGTTGAGCTTGCGTGATTTATTTTCCTGGCGTGATTTAGAAGCTCTGAACCCCCCTGGAAGGGAACACAAATGCCAAAAAAACCACAAAGCCACAGTGAGTGATCGTGTTCCTCCCTGTGGTGAAACATTTCTACACTAATGGGAGTGGAATCTCAGACGATTGAAGATGAGAATGCCTCCATCCACTTGGCACGAATGCTCACTGAATAATTTGATGAGTATGAAAATGATCTGGACCATCTACCGAGGCTACCATTTACAGATGTCAGTGCTGTGGAAGGTTGTTGTACGGGAAAGTGCATTTACAGTAAGCTGTACTGCCGTGGCCCAGTGCCTACATTTTGGAAGTCATTTGAGTGTCTGACTATGGATATGTATTCCAAACTGAACTTGAGCGAGAACAAATATGTCCCTGTGTGTGTGTGTGTGTGTGTGTGTGTGTGTGTGTGTCTAAATATTAATTGTACCCGCAGCCTTTGGGGAGTTAAATTATTCACATACTGTAGGCTCTGCAGTTGTAATGTGACTTCACTGGAATGGAATGCAGTAGTTATAAAAAGGTGAGGTGGTGGAGCTTTGGAAGCTAATGAGAGAAAAAGGAAACCCATCTTATCTGTGTTATTTCACCTTTAATTGAAAAATGCTTCCACAAAAGAAAAAAAACAAACACGTAAGATGTTTTTTATCTGAACATCATGGCTCTGTCCAGCAGCTGCATATAACTCCACTCAAGCTTGTTTGGTCCAAGATAAATACATTATGATGCATGACCAAACGGGGCAGGTCCGACCTATTCTCGCTGACCAAACTGCAATTATAACCAGATGAATTTATTAATGGCTCTGATCATAACTGGCTGGACTGTCAGAGTTAGGTAAATATCCTTAAGCCAAATTCGGACTTGACCGTGTGCTACAATGCCTTGCAGTTTGCCTCCGTGATTTACATTCATACTAGTCACCTAGCCTATATTATTAGCTAGCACATGCATAAGTCATGACAACGATTCAGCTAGACAGGATGTAACCAACACTGCAGCTCCCTGACTGAAAAAATAAAGCACATTCTAGCGTATACTCCTATGGCAAGAAAATGCAAGAAATGCAAGACATTTGTTTAAAATCTGACTCTGGGTGCATGCCTTAGTTAAGGAAACAGAGCAGAGTGGAATCTGATCGTTTTCTGTCACCGAAGTTAATGATTCCTTAGGAAAAGTGGTAGTGTGGCCGAGTGGTCTAAGGCGCTGGATTTAGGCTCCAGTCTCTATGGAGGCGTGGGTTCAAATCCCACCACTGCCATCTTCATCTTCACGTACTTGGAATATCAGCCCTAGGCTTGGAACTATGACAGGAACTGTTAAGTTATTATGACTAGGTAAGATCTCAGATGCAAACACTTCCACTTTGTGTCATGGCTTCCTAGTAGGTCTACCTAGGAAGAGACTATGCCAATCAGCACCTCTCTTTGGTAAGTTTACTTGATTTAGTGACAAGTAGACCTATGGTGCTGACTTGTAAGAAATTTGCTTAAAATCAAACTCTGGGTGCATGCCTTAGTTAAGGAAACAGCAGAGTGGAGCAGTGGACAATTACCCTTTAGAATCTGATCGTTTTCTGTCACTGAAGCTAATGATTCCTTAGGAAAAGTGGTAGTGTGGCCGAGTGGTCTAAGGCGCTGGATTTAGGCTCTAGTCTCTATGGAGGCGTGGGTTCAAATCCCACCACTGCCATCTTTATCTCCAGGTACTTCTGGCTATGAACTCAAGATTACAACAGGAAAGGGCAAGATGATGGATCTCCATTTCTCACACTTCCATGTTGGAAAACTGCGTCACCAGCATACATAGTTACTGACTCCGACATCGTTACCACAGCAACCCATGTCTGCACACTCAAAAGGTTTATCTCCCAAACTAATGTAGGACGTCTCAACAGAGATATTGCTGGCTAATATTTGCTAAACAAAGTGCAGATGCTAACTTAGTTCTTTGACGAACAAAGAAACAAGTACCGATAAGAGATAAAGGTCCAGATTTATAGTTAACACCTTGAACCGATATGCATTCAAGCGCTACACAGTGACATAATGACCCTTTCTTCTTTTATAGTTTCCTTGCACTCGAGCAGTGGACAGGAAGTCAGTGTGGAGGAATAAAAGAAAAGACAGTAAAGAAAAAAGAATAAAACAAGAGGAGATAAAGAAAGAAGACTGAAAAAAGTAGAGAGGGGTGAGGGGGCTGGTGTGATTAGATGATGATGCGTTGGCAAAGCAAGAGGAGGCAAATGTTTTATGTGCTGCATATTAATATCAATCAGTGATAGTACCGTTTATGAGATCCATTTATAAGAGTAATGTTACTCCTAAGCTACAGACTGAAAAGAGAACAACTTTTTCGCCAGACAGATTGTGGAGAGCACCACAATGGAGTGCAATTTTTTAAATATGTATGAATTAATCCTTCAGTACCTGTAATGGCAGCGATAGTATGGAGTTTTTGATCACTAGTGCTATGGAGCAATGTTTTTTTATGACTGAGTCCCCAGTTTATTTGTGTTGTCCGATTGCATGTGTACGATGGTGATCCTAACATTGGTTTCACACTATACCTCTGACTGACGGCTGCCTACTACAATGAGTGGTTATAGTCCTGTATAATATTATAGCATAACCTACCAGGTTTACACTGAAGCCTCTGCTGCCTTGCTGCTGAAGTGCTCCCTTCACTATGTGGCCAATTTAGGCAAGGCAAGGCAAGGCAGCTTTATTTATATAGCACATTTCAAACACAGAGGCAATTCAAAGTGCTTTACATGGGCAAAGAAAAACATTAGAAGAAATAAAATCAGATTAAGAAAAAATTAAATGAAAGATACATAAAATCAAATAAAATCAAATAAAATACAGTTACAGTGCAGCAAAAAAGATGTAGTGGCCAATGCAACAAAGGAAATAAAATTGCATTAAATAAATCAGTCATTAGAATCATGGGTTAATAATATTCCCAATTTTATCAGTTCTTTATGATTTTTCTTATGTTACTAATTCTTAAATTTTCAGATTTTTGCAGTGGAATATGAGTAAGGACCGTCCTGTAACTGCGCGCGTCTTTGAGGCTACCTCACACGTTTGAATTCTGCCAGGCTTCGTGAATCTTAGCAATCTCCCAATGGATCACTTCACACCGTGAAACTTCTCAGGTTTCGTGAATCTTAGTGATCCATTAATAAACTACTTCACACCGTGAAACCCCGATTCAGTGAATCTCGATACCTCTGTAAAGGGGACTCGTCCGTGCCCTTCCAGGTTTTCCTAAACCTTGGTTAAAACCAAAAAGGCTCCAAGCCTTNCAAGGCAAGGCAAGGCAAGGCAGCTTTATTTATATAGCACATTTCAAACACAGAGGCAATTCAAAGTGCTTTACATGGGCAAAGAAAAACATTAGAAGAAATAAAATCAGATTAAGAAAAAATAAAATGAAAGATACATAAAATGAAATAAAATACATAAAATCAAATAAAATACAGTTACAGTGCAGCAAAAAGATGTAGTGGCCAATGCAACAAAGGAAATAAAATTGCATTAAAGAAATCAGTCATTAGACTCATGGGTTAATAATATTCTGAATTTTATCAGTTCTTTATGATTTTTCTTTTGTTACTAATTCTTAAATTTTCCGATTTTTGCAGTGGAATATGAGTAAGGACCGTCCTGTAACTGCGCGCGTCTTTGAGGCTACCTCACACGTTTGAATTCTGCCAGGCTTCGTGAATCTTAGCAATCTCCCAATGGATCACTTCACACCGTGAAACTTCTCAGGTTTCGTGAATCTTAGTGATCCATTAATAAACTACTTCACACCGTGAAACCCCGATTCAGTGAATCTCGATACCTCTGTAAAGGGGACTCGTCCGTGCCCTTCCAGGTTTTCCTAAACCTTGGTTAAAACCAAAAAGGCTCCAAGCCTTTCAGGGATCCAATCCCTGTACAGACCCACCTCCGTTCTCAACTCCACTGGTTCTAAAATCAGAAAATCACATCAAAACAATAAGAATAAAATCAATCAAGAAAAAATAAAAGGNCAAGGCAAGGCAAGGCAAGGCAAGGCAGCTTTATTTATATAGCACATTTCAAACACAGAGGCAATTCAAAGTGCTTTACATGGGCAAAGAAAAACATTAGAAGAAATAAAATCAGATTAAGAAAAAATAAAATGAAAGATACATAAAATGAAATAAAATACATAAAATCAAATAAAATACAGTTACAGTGCAGCAAAAAGATGTAGTGGCCAATGCAACAAAGGAAATAAAATTGCATTAAAGAAATCAGTCATTAGACTCATGGGTTAATAATATTCCCAATTTTATCAGTTCTTTATGATTTTTCTTTTGTTACTAATTCTTAATTTTCTGATTTTTGCAGTGGAATATGAGTAAGGACCATCCTGTAACTGCACACGTCTTTGAGGCTACCTCACACGTTTGAATTCTGCCAGGTTTCGTGAATCTTAGTGATCCATTAATAAACTACTTCACACCGTGAAACCCCGATTCAGTGAATCTCGATACCTCTGTAAAGGGGACTCGTCCGTGCCCTTCCAGGTTTTCCTAAACNAAGGCAAGGCAAGGCAAGGCAGCTTTATTTATATAGCACATTTCAAACACAGAGGCAATTCAAAGTGCTTTACATGGGCAAAGAAAAACATTAGAAGAAATAAAATCAGATTAAGAAAAAATAAAATGAAAGATACATAAAATGAAATAAAATACATAAAATCAAATAAAATACAGTTACAGTGCAGCAAAAAGATGTAGTGGCCAATGCAACAAAGGAAATAAAATTGCATTAAAGAAATCAGTCATTAGACTCATGGGTTAATAATATTCCCAATTTTATCAGTTCTTTATGATTTTCTTTTGTTACTAATTGTTAAATTTCCTGTTTTTTGCAGTGGAATATGAGTAAGGACCGTCCTGTAACTGCGCGCGTCTTTGAGGCTACCTCACACGGTTGAATTCTGCCAGGCTTCGTGAATCTTAGCAATCTCCCAACAGATCACTTCNAAAAAGATGTAGTGGCCAATGCAACAAAGGAAATAAAATTGCATTAAAGAAATCAGTCATTAGACTCATGGGTTAATAATATTCCCAATTTTATCAGTTCTTTATGATTTTTCTTTTGTTACTAATTCTTAAATTTTCTGATTTTTGCAGTGGAATATGAGTATGGACCGTCCTGTAACTGCGCGCGTCTTTGAGGCTACCTCACACGTTTGAATTATGCCAGGCTTCGTGAATCTTAGCAATCTCCCAATAGATCACTTCACACCGTGAAAATTCTAAGGTTTCGTGAATCTTAGTGATCCATTAATAAACTACTTCACACCGTGAAACCCTGATTCAGTGAATCTCGATACCTCTGTAAAGGGGACTCGTCCGTGCCCTTCCAGGTTTTCCTAAACCTTGGTTAAAACCAAAAAGGCTCCAAGCCTTTCAGGGATCCAATCCCTGTACAGACCCACCTCCGTTCTCAACTCCACTGGTTCTAAAATCAGAAAATCACATCAAAACAATAAGAATAAAATCANAAATCAGTCATTAGACTCATGGGTTAATAATATTCCCAATTTTATCAGTTCTTTATGATTTTTCTTTTGTTACTAATTCTTAAATTTTCTGATTTTTGCAGTGGAATATGAGTAAGGACCGTCCTGTAACTGCGCGCGTCTTTGAGGCTACCTCACACGTTTGAATTCTGCCAGGCTTCGTGAATCTTAGCAATCTCCCAATAGATCGCTTCACACCATGAAACTTCTCAGGTTTCGTGAATCTTAGTGAACCATTAATAAACTACTTCACACCGTGAAACCCTGATTCAGTGAATCTCGATACCTCTGTAAAGGGGACTCGTCCGTGCCCTTCCAGGTTTTCCTAAACCTTGGTTAAAACCAAAAAGGCTCCAAGCCTTTCAGGGATCCAATCCCTGTACAGACCCACCTCCGTTCTCAACTCCACTGGTTCTAAAATCAGAAAATCACATCAAAACAATAAGAATAAAATCAATCAAGAAAAAATAAAAGGACATTTTAAATGTGATAAAATGAAATAAGATACATAAAACAAAATAAAATACATAAAGTCAGGTAAAATCAAATAAAATACAGTTACAGTGCAGNAGAAGAAATAAAATCAGATTAAGAAAAAATAAAATGAAAGATACATAAAATGAAATAAAATACATAAAATCAAATAAAATACAGTTACAGTGCAGCAAAAAGATGTAGTGGCCAATGCAACAAAGGAAATAAAATTGCATTAAAGAAATCAGTCATTAGACTCATGGGTTAATAATATTCCCAATTTTATCAGTTCTTTATGATTTTTCTTTTGTTACTAATTCTTAAATTTTCTGATTTTTGCAGTGGAATATGAGTAAGGACCGTCCTGTAACTGCGCGCGTCTTTGAGGCTACCTCACACGTTTGAATTCTGCCAGGCTTCGTGAATCTTAGCAATCTCCCAATGGATCACTTCACACCGTGAAACTTCTCAGGTTTTGTGAATCTCAGTGATCCATTAATAAACTACTTCACACTGTGAAACCCCAATTCAGTGAATCTCGATACCTCTGTAAAGGGGACTCGTCCTAAACCTAAGAAAAAGAAAAGCGAAATTGCATTCTACACAATGTACAAAATCTGTAAAAATGTGATCAAGGATGCTCAAATCCATCAAANAGACTCATGGGTTAATAATATTCCCAATTTTATCAGTTCTTTATGATTTTTCTTTTGTTACTAATTCTTAAATTTTCTGATTTTTGCAGTGGAATATGAGTAAGGACCGTCCTGTAACTGCGCGCGTCTTTGAGGCTACCTCACACGTTTGAATTCTGCCAGGCTTCGTGAATCTTAGCAATCTCCCAATGGATCACTTCACACCGTGAAACTTCTCAGGTTTCGTGAATCTTAGTGATCCATTAATAAACTACTTCACACCGTGAAACCCCGATTCAGTGAATCTCGATACCTCTGTAAAGGGGACTCGTCCGTGCCCTTCCAGGTTTTCCTAAACCTTGGTTAAAACCAAAAAGGCTCCAAGCCTTTCAGGGATCCAATCCCTGTACAGACCCACCTCCGTTCTCAACTCCACTGGTTGTAAAATCAGAAAATCACATCAAAACAATAAGAATAAAATCAATCAAGGACATTTTAAATGTAATAAAATGAAATAAGGTGCATAAAACAAAATAAAATACATAAAGTCAGATAAAATACAGTTCAGTGCAGTAAAAAGATGTAAGAGGAAATAAAAGTGCATCAGAGAAACCAGTCATGTAAATGCGCTGGAGAACAGCAGAGTTTTTAATTTAGTTTTGAATGTTGCTAAAGTTGGGGCGCATTTGAGATCTTCAGGAAGTTGGTTCCATCTGTGAGCAGCATAGCAGCTAAAAGCTGCTTCACCCTGTTTGGTTCTGACTCGAGGAACAACCAGCTGACTGCTTCCTAAAGATCTAAGTGCCCTACTGGGTTTATATTCTTCAAGGAGATCAGAGATGTATTTTGGCCCAAGATTATTGAACGATTTATAAACTAGCAGCAGCACTTTAAAATCTATTCTATAAGTAACAGGAAGCCAGTGTAAGTATTTAAGGACAGGAGTAATGTACTCAGTTCTCTTGGTTCTAGTTAGAACTCTGGCAGCAGCGTTCTGAATGAGCTGAACCTGTCTGATGGTCTTTTTGGGAAGACCAGACAAGAGGCCATTACAATAGTCCACTCTGCTGGAAATAAAGGCATGCATGAGTTTCTCTAAGTCTTGTCTGGACATGAGTCCTCTAAGCCTTGCTATTTGTTTTAGATAATAAAAAAGAAATACACTAATATACAGTCCTCCTGAATGTATGTTAAGCACAGTGTATCTCTTTTTGCATTTACGCAGACTATATCCCCTAAAATCTATATTTGGGCTGCAACAAATTATTTATCTATTGATTGTTTTTTGGGGATGAATCAGTGTATTGCTCAGAGACAATGGTGACAGAAACCCATTGCAAGTGCCCAAAGACTAAAATGACATCTTCAGCCTGAAGTAAAAAGAAACAGAGAAATGCTGCAAATCACTAATCAATATCATGATACATTGCCATGTTTACCTTACTAATGATATATGTAACTATGTATTTTAATATATCAGTGCATATTTCCTTTTTTGTGTTGCCTTACTTCTGATATGTTTTTCCTGATTATTTACAGTATGACTCTGGACTGGACTGTGAGGTTCTTGGTTGGTTTTAGTTCTGTCTTGGTGTCATTAGTTGTTGTAGCTATTCTCAGTTTAATTAGTTTGAATTTAAAGAATTGTTATTGTTGTACTCACCTATACACCCCTCCACACACATACACCACCACACCCAGCATTCAGTGAGGGGAAAGCCCCCCTGTGGTGCCAGTGTACAGCCATGCCTGACTCCACTCTTTATTATCATGATTGCCTGCAAAAGGTGGCGGGACGCTGAGTCCATTCACTCTGCCAGACGGCTTCATAAAGCGACTGCCGATGGTTCCCAGTGGGGCCCTCATCAGCGGCAGAGAGCAGTGAAGTGCCTCTGGACTTTGCTCTTTGAAGTGACAATAGTTTTCCTGCCGATAGAGGGAGAAAAAGAGAGCAGGGAGCGTAGAAAAAACAAGATGGCCGCCAAGCAATAGGCATCTGTTCAATGCCTCATAGGGAGGTCATCCAGGAAGTAATGAGGTGAAACGCTGCAGAAGAGCAGTAGCTGTCAATCAGTATGGACATTGTTAGGTTATAATGAGTTCCTGTTGTGAGTGGTAAGCACCTACATAACTAGGCAGCTTGGCTGAATGTGGACCACCTTTAGCCTCCTCCACTGTCTGCCTCTCTTCCAGTAATCTCCTTCATCCCTTATTCTTTTTTCCTCGTCAATATCAGCTAGGCAAGTAATGCTACCCACGGACCATTTCCCAAACATAATCCAACATCTGTCCTGCACACATCCCTTGCTCTAGCATTAAAACCTTCACTTTTCCCCCATCCCTCCCTTTCCTCCTCCTCCACCTCCACCTTCTTTCCATCTTCCACCCCCCTCTGGTAGCCGTCACAGCCGCTGAACGATTTCCTCTCACTGGGAGGCTCCTCCGAGTCACTGTGGCAGTGTCAAACGAGGCTCCTATTTAAGCTCATTAAATGTTTCCAAGAGAATAGGAAATCAATGGTGCATACCGGTGCGCAAGAACTTTTCTCTTAATTTAATTTCCCCTCCCCCTTATCTGTTTGCACATCTCTCTCTTTCTTTTTCTCCTATCATCCTTGTTCTTTCCAATGTGCTGTTCTCCTTTAAGTGATGGTGGTGATGGGTGAGGTGGAGTGTTGGGGGTGCGGGCAGAAACAGTTGCCTTCAGAAACCATTTCGGACTCGTATTTCGTGACAGGCACCATGGTGCGAGGCTGTCCAGACTTTTCAGTGTTGTTTAGCACTCACCACACGGAGGACAATTGACTTGAAAGTTTTGCTCACACTGACCTCAGCCCTGGAGTCTTAGCTTTTGTTTCGGGCCATGCTGTTAAGGGAACAGGTTTCGACCAGAACAGAATGTTGCAGTGAAAACATGTGGGGGAGTATAGCATGGTGAAATCAGAACCCAGTTTAAAAATACTCCCACCTCATGCTTGCTTCCTTCCCATTTTGACTTTCACTCATGGTCTTCCTGTATTTTGTCCATCTCTGTCTTGTGCTCATCACAAGTTTTTGTTAGCTTAAGGCTTGTGTGTGTGTGTGTGTGTGTGTGTGTGTGTGTGTGTGTGTGTGTGTGTTTATGTCGTTGTGAGTACTTGTCTGGCAGGGCTTTGTGCTGTGTGAAACTATGCCCGGGGGCTGGGCCCACACCTTCTCTGGAGCTCCTGTAATTGCTCTGTTGGGGCCTTGTCTCTGGCTCAGAGCCTGTCTACATCACTCTCACTCTGTCTTTCTCCCTCGCTCTTTGGCCTCCTCCTTTCTTTTTTTGCCCTCACTTCGACCCCCCCTCCCTCTCTTCTCTCCCTGCATGGCTCATTATGGCTGATCCCCCACCTGCCCAATCTGGGAATTCTCTTTACACAGACACACACATACATACAGAGCCACTCAGCAGTTTTTTAGAGCTGCCTGTCGCTCGGGTGGTTTGTGTGCTATCTGCTATAAAACAGCTTTGCTAATACTGTTTGGCCAAGAAATGGAAACAATAGTACCGTCACATCTTTTTTTTTTTTCCCCCTCCAACTGGTGCAAACAGACAGTTTTTCATCTCTGTTCTGACTGTCAGAGCACCATTTTTCATAAAACCCTGGCCCTTCAACCCCTGCTCCTGCCTTTTGTACACACTAGCCTCAGCCACAGGCTCCTAACCACAGGCCTGGTCTTTTCCATTTCCATTCTAGCCCTCCCTCCGGCCAGTCACCCAGCAGCCCCACCATGCCTGTTCCCAGGCTAGGGGGCTTACTTTGAAGGATAATGGATGTGGCCAGTTGCAGCTGCTCGGCAGCAGGGCACTATCATAGGAGTTATCTAAGGGCCTGAGTGGCCTGTGATGAATGGCTGGGAGCTGTATGTCTCCACCGATCAATAAGCCACTAGCACCCAGATGAGCTAGATGCCCCCTTGCTCTCCGCTCTCCCCTATCCACACATATATCTCCCTCTCATAATCTCCCACTGTGTTTGTGAACTTTTCCCTCCAATTCATGGCCTGAATTGGGCCATTGATCTTTTATCCTTGGCTTGTTTTAAATAAAGGGCCAGTATCTCCTCTCCACCCAAGCATGCAAGGTTTCTGACAGCAGTTATTGCTACACTGGCGGCAAAGCGCACAAGCATTACTTTAGCCTGATCGAAGGCCCGTAATCGGAGAGGGAGAGCAGAGAAAATGCGAGAGAGCGAGTATGAAGCTCCTACCCCCACCCCGGAGCACCGCTGAGGTTTCCATCACAAGGCTGATGCAAGCAGAGGTCCCATGTGGATATACACACTTGTAATGCAGACAAACACACGCATACACCAAATAGTCTTGCTGTCAGGGCTCATTGAGCGCAACCTGTCCCAAAGCACCTCAAACAGCCCCACCCAATCTGAATTGAAATGGGATGTTGTCAGTTTATTCTCTCCTTTGTCTAATTGCAGTGCACACATGTATGTGAGGTCTCTCCAGACCACCAAAGCGTGTAAATTTGTATTTTTTCCACTGCAGAACAACAGGTGTACCATAGCTACTGTATGTGTTGGTTTTTGATCTATTTTTTTATTTTTATTTTTTACTCTGCACGCCTGCACTCTGCCGGCAAGGGATTTGCGATGAAAAGAGCTGACTGGAAATCTCTCTCCCTTTCTCTTTCTTCTCTCCAGGGACTTTCAGTAGTCTGTATCTTCCTCTCTTCCTCCACATCTCTTACCTTTCCTCCCACATTGCTCCTCTCCCCCTCTAGCGCTGATCTTCTCTCTGATCTGCTGTTGTCTCTGTCACAAAGAGCAGATTCTCAGGCTGGTAATTGCATATCTACTGGCCACCACACCTGTTGCTGTCAGTGTAGTGGTGTGGGAGAGAGGGGGGAGCAATGCTCTCTGGCCTCTATGGCTCTAACCCCCTCACCACCACCTTTGCTGCAGGTGTAAACCCACAGAGAGGTTGGAGTGTGATACGGCAAGTGTGTACATGTGTGGTATTGGGTGTTTTCACAGTTGATTGTGTTTATCTGTAACCTTGAGCTTCACCTCTAGTGTGTGTGTCTTCTTAAACCTGGCCAGTGCTGATGGTTTACTCTCTCTCTCTTCCTAATCCTCTCCCCTGCACCCCCCACCTCCCCCCCCTTATCCAGAGCCCGGGCCCTTAATGAAGCCGGGGGTCAGCGGCAGTGTGTGGCTAATTGGCCAAGTTTGCCCGGGGCTCCGGCTGCCTGTGATTGAAGTGTCCAGTGAGGGCCAACTGTGCAGCCGCTGCTGCACCCTGCTCTGTTCCACTCCAACAGCCAAGACGCTCACTGCACCCCTGTCTGCCTCTCCCTAGTGAGTAGCACCCGAGGTCATTCTATTTTCGCTTACACTCCCAGTACTTTGTCCAGTTTTCCTTCTTCTTGTATTATTTTCACGAAGAGTCCTTCAGACTTCTGACTTTTTTCTGAATAATTTGTCCCACATGTCATTCCATGTTTCTCCTTCTAAACATTTATCTTTTGTGCCTCGTTTTTCTAGGCTTCTATCTGCCCCCTCTTTCTCTATCTGTATGTTTTGTTTTTTTATTGCTAGACTTTCATTCCCACACTTGGTCCCAGCATTTTCTCACTTTCCTTGGCTTGTGCCTCCCTCACACTCTTTCTCCTCACTTGCCACAGTGGGATTCAGGCAATTACTACGGTCCCCCATTGGCCAGCAGCCAGAAGAAAAAAACAACAACTTCCAGCCCTTATTTCTCTCACGATGGGCCCAACAGTCCAAGCCCTCGCCAAGCTGCATCACACTGTTCTGAGTTAACAGGAGGGGTTGGAGGCGATGGCGTAGGGGTGCCTCTAATTAGTCAAGCCTCCACTTTCTACTCGTTAAGGCAGTCCTGGCTCCCATTGTTTGGCTGTCAGTACAAGAGTTGAGGTAGCAGGGCGATAGTGAGCTCTAGGGAAAGGACTGACCAGATAGGATGTACAGAGCAGAGGGAAGGGAGTGAGGCAGTAGATAGTTGACCATCTCACCTGCGATACACTGACAAGGGTCAGCCCCCTAGTGCCACAGTACACCAATGGGGGAAAAAAACACTTTTTGTTACTGTGCTCAAGTGGAACATTGCTGGCTAGTAAATGGTCAACACTGTGTGTTTGTGTGTCAGGAAACAATGGTCCAATTATAAGTCAAGTCTTGGCCTACAAGTTAGGATAAGTTGTATTATGTCAAAACTTTATTCGCACACCAGTAGGTTTCTATGCTTGTTTATTAAGGGCTGCAAGTAATTAATTTTGCTCTGATGCTCAATGAATGAAGATCCCCGGCAATTAACTGCTGCTGTAAAAGTTTTATATACACCACTGTAAAAGCTTCTTCTGTTCAGATGAATGAAAAGGTGAGGAATATTAACATGTAATTGCACATGATATACTGTATTTAGGTTTACCACTGTTCATCACTTCCTCCTGTTTCTGTGGTGTACTTGAAACCACAAAGCTGCCACAAAGCCTCAGGACTTGCTGGTTTCTTAGTGTGCTACACTCGTCCATCTGTAGAGGGCTTAGGTTGACAGACAACTCCTTTTCTCACTCATCTTCTCCATAATCAACTGTTTGCTTAGGTCATAACTCTTGTGCTCCACTTTCCATCACATTGCCTCCAGTACTGCATGCCTGCCAGCCTGCCCGCTGGTGTTAAGGATAAACAAAATATGGCTCATTTGAAATGTAGGCTACCCCAGGTGGCTGTTCTTGCTTAGCTGAATTAATAGAACTTTGGTGGAGAGATGCTTTTCCTCAAAATACATAAGCTACACTTGTGACCCAAAACACAACACATTATGAATTCACACTAGTTATTTTTGGAGTTTAGTTCACTGTTTTTATTCCTTTGTTGTTCCCACGCTTCATCTCACATCCCAGAAGATGGTGTAAATGTCATGGTAATGACATGCTTTTTGGTATCCATGAGGATTAGTAGGTGTCAATCATTTCTCCCATGAGGCTTTGCCTTGGCACAACCCTGGAGCAAAGAGGTACTTGGGGATGAATGAATTAGGATGCACAAGAGCAAACAAATCTTTTGTTTTTTGTTGTCCTTTATTGTGGCCGTGAGAGTGCGGCCCGTCGTTTTCTTTTCCCTTGTGCAACACTGACCTTTTTAATCTGCTGCGTTACTTTTAGGTACTTTGAACGTTAGTCAATGCAGTCAACTATACAGCTCCATACTCTTATTCTTGTGTGAGATGCGTTTAGTTTACCTTTTTAAATGTGTTTCTTTGAAGGATATAGCAAAAATAGGTAAACAAGACCATTTAATGGATAGTAATACCTTTTGACACATAATATTTCAAAGGGGAAGCCCATACAAAACATTGTTTTTGAAAAAAGCTCCACGTTTGTTTAGAATATTACTGACGGCGATACCCTGACTGTGGCACTTCTGAAGTTGGTTCAGGTTAATCAAGTGAGGAGAAAGCTGTCCAACATCAAACGTCCTTTCTATTATATTGAAAATGAGTCAGAATTTAACTATGCATCCCCAGAGATGAGAGTGAATAATTCATTTGTCACACTAAATCAAAGTGATGATCCTAACTTTAATTTCTGTGATCTATGGAAACTCTGAAATTGTCACAATGGTTTCTCAAACGACGATGTGTCAGGTAATCTTAAACCCAGGTCATAGAACCATAGCGAGTCATCTCTGTTTAGATTTCTCTGTGGTGATAACTGAGTTATTCAATCCCAGGCTTTAAAAATTTGTCATAACCAAAGCATGGTATTGCAGTGCCGGCATAAACTAACACCTTCAGAATGTGTAAAAGTGGTTAAAATTGCTGCTAGCCCCCTCCAGACATACCTGCCAGATGATAAATTTAATCACCGCAGGCCATCACAGACATGAGGCCCTCATCACCAGCCTAGGTTTGATTTTGCTCATCGAACGCGGCAAATGCCATGTCCTTGTGGTACCAAAATAATATAAAACACCTTGTTCCTGACTCATCACCCCTTCCCTTCCTCCTCCGAGCTCCCCCAACTCCATCATGGTACTGCAGCCCTCCAGTTTTTCATCGCCCCCTGTGAATATCCAAGCTGTCGAGGCTGACTGGGCTGAACGTTTTCTTGCCAGGGCACAGTTGGAACAGATCCGGCCTCCGGGCCACATACACTGCTCCACTCCAGCCCCTGCAAACAAGGCCTGCCCTGCGCAACTGTCATCTAAATGCTAAGAGCTTTGGATCGCGATGGTAGATTTCTTTTGTACTTTTTTTTTGTGACTGCTTGTCCTTTTGGAACGTGATAGCTTTACATGCTTTATAGCTTGCTGTGTATGAGCTGCATGTTTGCGCAGGGTTTGTGATTCACTGAATTTGCACTGAATCACCAACAGAGAAAGAGTCTTTGTTAATCAACAAGGTGTACAATTGCAGAAATCTGTATAGATGATGCAGCTTTTTGTTTGTCTCCCCTATTTGAGGATTATGGGCTTTTCTTTACTCAGGCATGATTTTTTTGAAGCAACAAAGAGTTGTAATGGTTGTCTTTCAGATGATGGTATAAGACCTGCCTGCCGAGTTAATCGCCCATCTGCACCCTTGAGGGCTGAGAAATGTGGCCGTCAGGCTTTATGGGAACATAAGCTAAACAGCCAGGCCCGCTTTAAGGGGAGGCACGTTGAGAGACAAACTCCAGACGAGCCTCTCAAACAGTTTCACATCAAATCCACAGACATACAAATCTCCACAATGATCTGCCAAGTTTCTGCAGAATTCACTGGAGCAGGAATAGCCGAATTTCACACCCCCGCTCCGAGCCCCGCTCGCCTCCTCTCAGCCATCACTGGACGACGCTTGGCAGCAGAGGGTGATGGGAAACATCTGCGAAAGTCCGTGTGTGTGTGCGGATGGTTGAATACACTCACCAGATAAAGAACTGTGTTTTTATGTCTTTTTTTTATTATATTCAGAGGCATCTTTTACATGGTAGCAGACGAGTCAATTATTCTAACATAGATCTCACAGTGGAACAAATGAAATATGAATGTAGATACAACATGCAAACTGTTTTAGTAGTTAAAAGCTCCAGGGCTGATGTTTTAGAATTGACTCTGCAGTCCTGTTGGCAGATAAACAAGCAGGAGCAAGTGGGAAAAGAAGATGATAATCTACTTCCTTTGCAGCTAAATTACTTCCTGTGGCTGGCAAAGAGGAAGTAAAGGCAGCCCCCTTTTGGCTTAATTTTTCCATTTTTACTCAGTTTTCTTTGCACTAACAATGTGTTTGCATGCTGACTAGTATATTGTCAGGAAAAAACTACAAGGCAGTGATTCAGCAGGTCCTCTGGATGCTCCTCTGCAGCTGCCAGAGATGTGACTGCTCAGAGTCACTGAAGTCTCTTTTATTTGGGTATGCTGAGCAATGAAATGGAGCCAGTAATTGGTGGTTCTTGGTAATTAGGACCAAGCTGTCAGCTAGCGAAGTTGCAGTCTAATGGTGCTGCAACAAGGGTAGCAATTACTATTATCTATGGGGGTTGTTGACACAACAACAATCCCATTCTTAACCAGGATAGGGGGCTTATGTTTGCTGCTCCCATTTTTAAGAGGTTCAGCCACAATAATGCCACAGACATAAATCCTTAAGTATTTGTGTTAATGTCCATCAAGTAGCCAACACCAAACCGTTACTGTAAGTGACGCCTAGACCCCTAGCCTTGAATTTTCTGCTCGGTGACTATGTGAAGAGCTTGTCCATATTTTCATTAGGCAAACAGTTTGACTTTTTCCCTGCAAGTGGTGTGACGCCCAACCATAAACAGCATTATCAACCATCTCAGCAGGTTTTCTAATACCCCTGTAATCCTGTCATTTCATTCATGGATACCGCTGGGGTTATTCTGGGCCTGGAGCGTATCTGCCCGCCTGTCTCTGCTCCTCTGTGTGAGAGATTGGATTTCCCAACTCCCCTTCTGCTCCATCTTGCCGCACACACACACACACACACACACACACACACTAGCACAAGCACACGTGTTCATGCCTGCGTCTTCGCTCATCTCTTGTCAGATCCACATAGTGTAAATGGGCTGGTCAGACCTGATGATATATAGGGTAGAGGACAATGGCGCCATATACCCTGTGTGTAGTGGATGATTGGATGCAGATAATAATTGGCCCTCGCTGAAGGGAAATTCTGCTCATCTGACTCAAGACTTACAAGCGTAGCATTTGCCTCGTGGGATGAAGAAAGTGGATGGCCTCAAAAGCAGAGTCCCCAGGTGACATTTCCTCTTCCTGCTATCATGCAAAGTAATGAACCTCCCAGATGACTTTATACAAGAAAGTGTGGAGTGTGATTATTGGCTGAGTGGAAGGGGGCAGCTTGGGGGGACGGGAGGGTGAGAAAAGGGTAGACGAGTTTCTGTTTTCACCTAGATACAGTAGCACACAACACGCAAATTGCATCGGCTCTGAATTAAACATGTGACACCTCATTGCTTGAGGCGTGATGGACATTTAAACATATTGCAAGGCAGAGAAAATGGCTTTTTTACTAGGTTATTTATGGTGAAGATATTGTATTCATTTGATTATAATAAAACATCCATTACACTCTGAGTGAACGGCATGGGGAGGTGAGGCCGGCAGAGTGCAGCTCAATGTAATAACAACTGTGCGTCTGCTCTAAATGAGCCAAGGAAAAGAGCAGGTTCCTGTAGATATTAGTTTCCTTTGTAGGGGTGCTCAGATCTGGTGATATGCTTCGTGAGGAGTAATAAAGAAATATATCTGTTTTTATTGTGCCTTGGCGACAGAGTTATGTTTAGAGCTAGTATAAAGAGCTGGAACATGGCGTAAAATGATATTATGGCCCATTAGGCGGGGGCCCGAGCTAAGCGTCGCTAGCGGTAACCGAGGACCGGGGGTAATGGGGCCGCGGCGTATTGTCTGTGATCTGCTCTTTCACTTCTCACTGATTGAATCGTCTACATCACTCGCACTCCATCTCCTGGGGAACCGGACTAGACGAGGTGATTTTGGCTGAAGACATCACTCTGTCAAACCTGGGAGATAAGAGAACAGGAAGGGGGTGTCCTGAAATGTAAAGGAAAGGGGACGTTTAGGAATTATAGCTAGATCGGTGTGTAGAAAGGACTGATCCCAAGGTTTCATTTTGGAATAGAAATCATCTTGTTCTTTATATCTGTGCATTGGGTCTCAAAACAACAATAAAGATGGTTTACTTCAGTTGGATTTCTGACTGTGAACAGAGGAAAATATATTCACCAGCTCTCCTCTTGCGTGGTTTAGGCCTGCTTATGCTGCTGTACAGCCTTAACCAATGCTCTCAAGGTTCTTAGTCTCCTGACCTTGTATCTCTGTCTCGCTGGTCTGGATCTCTACAGAGCTGACCCTCTACTGCTGGGGCCCTCCCCAGTGGATAGCAGTGGGAGGGGTTAGGATCATATTAAGGTACTGTTCAGTCTGGCAGAACCTTTTACATGCCCTTCCCTTAGGACCCATAAATTAGCATACCTGGCTACTCGGGAGTCTCCCACTCGTCTACACCCACAACCCCCCTGTAAACTCAGCTTCACCTCTAGTCCTTGTCAACCTACACCCTTCAGTTGCGTGTTGAATAGGCGAGACATTGTGTTGAGCGGCATAGTTTATCTGCTCTCCTGCTCAGCCAGCATGGGGGCTCGGGAAGTAATCTGAACCAAGCAGGCAAAGAATTCCAGGCATCTTGAATGGAACCAGATGTGTGTTTTTGTTCGCTCTGTCTCATGCATGCTCTGATTTTTACTTGCACATAAGACAGACACATACATGAATGTGCTTCTGTGCTTCATACTCACACACGTACATCCAATCACAAAAAACCTGCAGGGCAGTCTGGCTTTCATAACAGACCTAGATGATATGATAAGAAACGGGATCGGCCAAAAATGGCCACTGCAGGCTTGTTTATGTTAGCGCACTGGCCTAGCAGCTCACTCTCCCTAGCTCACATAGATTACTAATCAGATTGTGTTGCTTGTATATGAGGGACTTTTTAATTGTTTCTTGCATACTTGTGGTTTTTTTGTGTGTGTGTGTTAATTTTGACAGATATTCATCTTTGTAGCCTAAGTGAAAAATTGTTAACTGAAACCTCAGAGGAGGTATTGCCCTATGTTATGTTGTTTTTGGTGACATGTTGCCAGTTTCAAATTTCAAAAAGGGTTAAAAAATGGTTAACATCACCAGCTGGTTTGTGGCATTACACCCACATTGCGTAAGTGTTGACCCAGAGGCCGTGGCTAAAGCACTTAGATGGTTCTGCCAGCAACACACAAAGGCTTTTCAAATCTAATCCACATCCAAAGACTTGTTTCTCCTTCTTCTTGGCTCCACTATACCATCAAAGGAAGTGGTGTTCATTGGCCGGGGTTTTGCTGGCAAGAATGTGTGACTAAGTGTGTGCGTGCTTGTTGCCTGAACATGTAGGCCCGTATCAGCCATCACCACAGGAAATGACCAGCCGTTTGCTTTGAAGTCCCAGCAGAGTTTTTCATTATTCCTACTATCTCCGGAGACACAAGGCGACAGACCCGCCCCCCTTCTTACATTGCTGATGCTCTGCACTCACCCTCCGCTGCTCCCCACTCAGAGGCTTGCTGCCAAATGCCTGTTAGAATGCAGAACAAGCGTCTATTAGCATAGAGTATGGGAGTGCTGGCCGCCACAGGGCACAAACCCCACCACTACCCCCTCACTTCTACACACCACAGTTGCCTGAAAAGGCTGAGAGGGCACGTATAATTGCATTTTCTTCTCCCTGTGCACAAACTCAACTACAAGATACGGGAAATTCTAAGATTGCCCAACCCTGGCCCATTCCTCCACTTCCTCTTTCTCAGTTATTCCCACTTGCCTCACCGCTCACCTCCATCCCCTTCAAACCTGCACTTCCTCTCCTTACGCTCCTAGCATGTCGAAATGTGTGGCATGCGGAGATGAAATTAATTGGATCGCAGTGTAGAAGTGTTCAGCCCCCCATGGCGTACTGCTGTGTGAAGTAGGATTGGCACGCGCTCGCCAGAACTTGCTGTAAGACCAAGAGTTGCTCTGCTGCCAGTTTGTGCCAATCTGGAGTCTCACTTCCTGCACGCAATCTTTTCGCACACACTCTATACTATACACTACTCGCCCACACACACACGCAAACAACTGTCTTTTCTCTAGTGGTTCATACAATATATATGTACAACTTTCAGAGCAGGGAGGCAGATGTGGTGTTTGTCTGCCAGTAGGGCGCATGCCAACGCAGCATGCCTCAGATGGGTGTGGTTGAAATCTGGGTTAGGAAATCCCTCGTTGAGGTTATTACATGCAGTAATGCTAATGAGGCATTTGCTCCAGTAATGGCATTACCAAATGGAAATGCTAACCCACATGTTCTAATCGAGCATCACTATTTACAATGACAAAATCCTAATGAGTAAATGTCTGGTCCACTAGCAGGACACTCTGGATCATGTATATGCGAATGCAGGCTTTTATGAGATACAAAAGCATTTGCTTCAGTAATGGCATTACCAAATGGAAATGCTAACGCACATGTTTTACTTTGAGACCTGAGCCAATACAGTACTTCAGTGTCAGTGCTGATACCATAGCTTAATGAATATAAACCTTTTTTTACAGAAGCCCTTTTTCATTTCACAAAACATGCCAAACTTCTCAATGCATCAGTGTTTTATGTTGTATTAATACAAGGAGTAAAAAGAGAATTAAAATAGCAAAGTTTCAGGGTTCTCTGGTGGCCAAGGGATTTAAGGCAATAACCATGAACTGTAATGTCCCTGGGTCGAGTCCAGCAGGGAACCTTTGTTGCATGTTGTCCGCCGTCTCTCTACCGTCATTTTCTATCATCTCTCTACTGTTAACCATCTGATAAAGGCATAAAAGTTTCCTGATTGAGATACGCCAATATCTGATCAAAGAATTAATAAACAAGACACAAAAATCTGACCAAGCATTCATTGTCAACTTTCAGCTTTCGTGGACACATTTCGGTCAGAACTCAGAAAGCATCGAGGTTCGATACCCAGCCCTTACTGTCCAGGTCTTCCATTATATGTGTGGAGCCTGAGCCTGTCTTGTGTGGTTATAAATGCTTCCTCTGTTCAAAGGTTGCTATTTGTTTCCACCCTTGCTGTCTGATCAGCGCAGTGTGGCTGTGGCTTTTTGACTTCTCTGTTTGGCCTTCTTCCTCCGTCCTGCTGGCTGGCTTTGTCTGATTTATGACAGTCTGGAGCTAATGGTACAGAACCAGGATCTGTGTCTGTGGTGTTGTGACTGGACCGGTGCCGGCTCATTGCCCCCCCCCCCCGATGAGGTGAGCGACAGAATGAGATGGCTGGTGAGCGACTCGGCTGTTGATCAACATCCCTGCTCTCTGACTCATTCGAGGAACTAGGCTGCAGGCTGGCAGGGGAGCCGACTCACCTTCAGACAAGGCCACCAGACCTTGCCTCACCTTTCATCCCTTTTCATCCCTCATACTCCCCCGGCCCTTCCTCACACACACACACACACACACACACACACACACACACACACACACACTCATATACACAATTTCCCTTCACTCTCTGTCCCTCTGTGTCAGCACTGAAGACCGGGGGCAGGCTGCAAGGCAGGCAGGGGGCCTTGTATGTGGAACTGTGTTAATTAGCACGGGAATCTGGAGACGAAAGCCACGTTATCTACCGTCACAACCCCCCTCCTCCAAACCCCCTCAGCTCTCTCCTTCTTCCTCTCTCCCTCTCTGTATGCCTCTGGAGGTTGCTTCCATCATGCCGCTTGCGTCGCCAGGTTTGTGAAGGATGTCGCTGCCAGCTGTCTTTTTCATGGACGGCTGCCAACCTCTCCCCATATCTTCCATCCGTTGTCATTTCCTCGTTTATTCCCCATCTCTCTCTTTTTTCCCACCTCCTGCCGTTTATCTGTTAATGAACTCTGTGTCTCAAGCCCGTTTCTGTTTTCCAGCCTTGTCTCAGGGAGAGTATGTTTTCTTTTTTTTAAGGTAAGGACAAGGTGTTATGGAGCCTTTGTTGGCACACTGGCGCAGTGGTACCAAGGTCGGGCAGGGCAGAGAGCGCCCAGGTCGGCATACTGTCCACCACACCATGCCAGCTCTGCAATCTGTGAGCAGTGTGTTAAGCGCAAAACAGACACTCCATTTCCCTCTCGGACTTGGTGGCGTTTGCCTTCTTCAGCAGCCCGATAAAGGTCAGAAGAGTATGGGCAGACAAAGAGAGCTTTATGTACCATCTGAACAATGAGAATCCCAATCGATCGGCAGATTCTGCTCCACCTTCTTCTCTTTCCAGCACACCCAGCAATTTCTTTTCTGCATGGAAGCAGTCCTGCCATGGCGCCTTCACCCCTGATTGAGTTCCTTGCACTGTGGGTGAATTGTAGCATATTCCATTTGTGAGTTTTAGATAGAAAGAGATGGTGAAACACAGAAACAGAGGATGAGGCCGAGTCGATTATTGTACATTTGTCTGGGCCATTTAATGTAGACTGTTGAAAGCACAGCTGACGTAGCCCACACAAGCTGCCTGCCCCATTCAAGCAAAAGGGGAGGATTTTTCTGTGTGTCTAGAGACTTTGAATTTGTCTGTCTGTGTGGTTTCTTGTCCATCTCTGTGTGAAAGTTAATCCATTTGTGTGTCTTGTCTGTGTTTTAGTTTCTGAGTAGCCATGTCTTCCCTGGTGTGCGAGTGCTGTTAAGCTCTCCTGCACTTTATTTGACCCTGGCCTCCTATGAGGTGTCACAGCAAGCCAAGTGTAAAACAGATGCATGCCAAGTAAAGACATGAAATCCCTCCTCTTGTGAAAATGAAACAATCCCTCTTACACACACACACACACACACACACACACACACACAGTGCATGTACAGTGAGTCAGTCATTCCTTTTGTTCCAGAGAATTCTGGCTTCATAAATTGAGCTCACTTGGCCATTGATTATATCAATTAATCTGCACTGGCAGTCCTTTATGAAGGACACACGGGGCAAGGCTAATTGTGCCTTTAAACCAGTTACATACAAGAATTTCCATGTCATTAGTCACTCTGCTGCAAATCTTAGAAGGGCTTTCCTGCTCTCTTTCTCCAAAACAATTTCTATTCGTCTTTGTTGTTTTGTGTTGTTTATCTGTCTGTTTTTCTGATACGTGCCTCTATTTGTCCTTCTACACCCCAAGAACTCTCCCAATAGTATTCCACCCATGGTTATGTAGGCTTTTGAGAGTTGGAGTTTTAAATATCCTCTCATTGATGAACTACTTTGATACCCTTGTTAGAGTGAGCTGATTCCACCATCGGGGGAATTAAGGCCGCTTTTGTACACTGAAGCTCCTCGGTGCCATGCAGAGCTGTGATAGTGCCTTCTCTCAGAGAAATAGAGGAACAGGGACAGGGAGGGTGGGAGGGAGCTTCTCTCTGATCTTCTGCCTCTTTCAGAACCATCTGTCTGGTGCTGGCCCAACATTCTGTGCCGCTTAGTATTAGCACTTTCAAATATATACATTTCTCACATCTAGCTTTCGAGAGAAGTCGTACCCCTCGCTGAGTTATGCTCGCCAGGAGAAGGGAAGCGAGAGCAGATTGGAGCCGGGCAGAGTTGCGGGAGCGATGCCTGCCATTTCCATTGACAGGAGGGGTGGAAGGGAGAGGGAGGGGGTGCACACGATTGGATGTATACTGGAATGAGGACTGTGGATTGGCTGTGTGATCAGGGTTTGTAATATATCCCAGGCTGGCTAATGGAATATGTTTGTTTCCAGCAGCTTGATATCACAGCAAGCAACATTAACTCTGAATACTGCCTGGTATATGGCCACATCTATCATTCCTATTCTTATACTCATAGAATATTTTCCTTCAGCGTGCATTAGCAACAGGTTTTACACAGCAACATTGTAAAATCACTAACTTATGTGAAACAGAGCTTAAAGCCTTTTATACCCACATTGAACATGAAAAAGTATGCATTTAATTTTTATTTATTCCATGTTTGCCAAATCATTTCTGCTGTAAACGATGCTGTTGCTATGTTAGTCACAGATAGAGGTTTAAGAGGTTTGGGGGCACGAGCAAAGTGATATTCACAGATGCTAATAAGCTACATACAGCATAGCACTCTTCCTGTCAGTTGTCAGTGCAAGGTAAGCTTCTGAGTCGTACAGCAGGATGATTTGGTGTTAAGTCTGTCTGCTCCTCTTTTTTTTTTTTCTTTTTTTTTTGGAGATATCTTGGGGTGAGCAGCTTTTATCCAAGGCTTCCATTTCTCTTTAGAAGCTGGTGACTGACTCTCCCGCCCCTCCTCCTCGGTTCCTCGCTGCTGTGAAATGGAATTGCTTTCTCGTTCGTTAAAGATTTTCTTGTCGTTGCCTCGTACTACTCCAGGAGTGAGATCACTTGAAATGGCTGAAAGTTCTCGAAAACCACTGGAGAATTATGGTGTGGCAGCAGTGGTGTGGGGGCGGATGGGGGAGCCAACATAAATAAAGAAAATTGCTTTTTTTTTTCTATTTTTCTGAATTAAATCTGTTTGGGGGACTTTTTTTTGACAACACACAAATTAATTCCGGCAAGTTGTCGCTTTACATTAAAGCATGAAGTGGCCTGCTGGTGTAAGGGAAAGCAATCCCTCCTCTGGTTGCCATGGAAGCAGGTGCGTTGTAGCATTGGGTACTGGCTGGGTTGGTTCTGCCAAAACCACTGCCCACCTATATCCTATAGGCTTTTCTGGGGGTGAATGATTTCCCTTTCAGACCCTCCAGTCTTCTATGGGAGAACAGCTTGCCCATTTTCTAAGTGTACCGGTATTTATAAAACACCATTCCCATGTATGGCTTACTCCAATCCTTTCATGTGATCTCTCCCTCACACTTTAAGAATCAAACAGCAGAGGATAATCTGCATGTGCTCCGAATAATCCCACTCTTCCTAAATTGTTCCTCTAAACAGTTGTTTGCAGTGAATAAGCCTTGTGAACTTTTCTCACATAACCCCCCCTTGTCCATCTCTTCCTTTTCACCTCAATCTCTTCCTTTTCTCCTCCACTTGCTCCTTCCTCTTTCAGTCAAATTGTCATCATCAGTTCCATCTGTCCCAAAACAACACAACTGTTCCACACGTCTCACACCCATGCCCCAGCACCCACAGTGTTGGCGTACCAGTGCAGCATTGCTTGGGGGGGTGTGCAGCGCCAATCTTAATCACATTGGGTGAGCACACCTGTGAAAACAGATGTCCACCGGGGCTGGCATGCTGTTCCTCTTTAGGGTGGAGCGTCTGGGTATGGCTTTCCGCCACTCCTCCTCTTCCCTCTTCCTCCTCTGCACAGAGTTTCTTAGGTCCCCAGCAGGCAGACCTGGCCCCAACACCCAGACAGGAAGAGCCCACAGCGGTATCAGGCAGGGGGCAGGAAGCACCGGTCCCCAGGCTTTACCCCCTGCTCTGTTTATTTTAATATTAGTCCTGCTTACAGATGATAATTAGAAAGTGTGATCAAAGACACAGAGCTTCTCTACCTTCCAGTAGAACAGACATGTTGACATATTTTATGTCAACATTCTCTTTTTTATGAGAGAATTTGATAAGCGCCAGGTGTTGACCTTTAAAATAAATCTCTCTGATTACAAATGGATTTCAGTCATAAGAATGGGCTTAAACTGATATTTGCCATATAGAAAGGCATTAGTACGGGCATACTAATTCCTCTATACGATTAAGTGCTTTATGATAGCATTAGTGAACACAATGTTGTGTTTTGTATAATTACATCCTTATCTGATAGAAGGCATATTTTAAAGCCAGCGCCACATAGCTGTGCTTTTGCCTAGGGGCGTTTGGAATAATGTATGTTGTTAAATCGGTTCGCCAGATAACTACTGATGTTAATGAGTTAACCAGACAGAATGATCTGTATTAGTGAATTTTAAAAAGGCAATAAACGCATCACTAGCCTTAGTAGAAAAGGATTATGTGATTTCTATCCAGCTGTGCTTTCCCATTCGCCGGTCTAGAAACTCATCCATTTCATACTGCCAAATCCTCCTGGCTGCCCAGTTTCAGCGCTGCAGTGCTACAGAGACACAGAGGTGACCAAAACCAGATAGAGTCTCAACCGTTCCTGCCCACCCATGCTCACATGAGCCGATGCTTTAAAGGGTCAGTTCACCCAAATTACAAAAAAACCCAAACATATGTTCTTACTTACATTTCATGGTTTCTAGCCATGCAGATAGTTTTTATTTTTCTGTCCAGGTTTTGACATAATACACCTCTGAGATTTCTGCTGAAGGGGATTTTGTTTGTGGTGCTCACAGCAGTGAAAATTACATATTAAAAAATTCATCAGCAGTGTCTTTCCAGAAATCATGTCTCTATTATTCTGATGAGCAGTTTTCATTCTATCAAAGGGAGTAGTCCCTATAGCCCCATTCGGATGGGGTTCATATCTCTATATGGGAGGTGGGGTGATTTCAGTATTACCTGCGCTGGTCAGTGATTTTAATCTGGTCTAGAGCGTATATGTATGTGATTTTTCACCCCTGGCCCAGTAATAATTACAGCCCCTATTTTCTACAGCTTTTCGGCGTACTTGCTGGTCCTCCCATAATTTAAGTCCTGTCTGGAGAAACACTTTGCATTTTCAAAGTGTATCTCACAGTGTGACAGTTTGACAACTAAAGAAGTAGAAAAGGATTTTGCTAACCTGACAGCTCACTCGTTAACATCAGTCAACTCATTTATTTTATTTATGAGACAAAGACTTTGCAAGCTTATTAAATGGGCTGTTGTAATGTGATGTTACAGGTGATTCTGACTTTGCTGGTCTACTTTTGTACAGCCGAACTGATTTTACATGTAGTGAGCTGTTATGAAGGCTACAAAACCATCTTTTACAAAACCAGATCCTGTAGTTTGCCAGTGGCTAAAACACCGTCCGAAACGATGACTTTTATTACGAGGTAGGACGAGAAGTTTTTTATTATCCACCTCCCTCTGTAATATTAATACTGTTAACACCACAAATTAAATTCCATTTATAAAACTAAATCTATCTGGGTGGCTTGATACCACTACAGCTAAGTGAGAAAATGTGTAATGATTTGGGTGAACTGACCCTTCAACAGTTTTGCATTAAGACACATGGCAAAACCAGTCAGCTTGCTACCCTGATGGGACCCACACCCTCCATCCCTGTTCCAGCCTCCGTCCACCGCTCAATCCTCTCATCCGTCCAGCATTGATCCAGGCTCTTATCTCCACTCTGATCCCTGTGTTATTTCGGAAGCATAGGGATTGTTTAATGATCTATTGACCTGATCTACCGATCTGTACAGTCAACCACAATGGACCATCTACTAAAGAGGAGCCTGCAGGGCACGCACTCCTCTCTTGCGTACACCCACTCTACTTGTGCCCTCCCACTTCCTCTGCAACCAAACCTCCATGCTCTTTGGCTCCCTGTGTAACCCCGGAGAGATTAGGTTTTAATGTGCTTTAAGCATCTGGCTGTAAAGTGGTCTATGTATTTTTGCTATCTTAACAGCGCTGTTCCTAAGATGACTGCTGATGACTCTGCTCAGCTAAATCCTCTCACTGTGTTTTCATTTAACTTAATGGGTGCATATGAGTTGCTGACAATGATTTGTTTAGCCACTCGTGTCTGGTTTGTTTGAAGCGAGATTGCCTCATTTGAAATGTGACTTTTATGCTCTCTGCAACAGGCTTCCTCCTTGATTGAATCAAAAACAAGGCACCAGAATTAGCCAGCTTAGTTTCCATATGTTTGACATTAGCTTGTAGTTTTGACGACTGTAAACATAAAGGAAGCAGATAGCTAACTGACAGGTCAAGGGGAACCTATTTATAGACAGCCTGGTGTGTATAGAGGTATACATATAATCTAACAAATGTGAAGAAACCACTTAAACACCACCGACACATCTGATTGGCTCTTGCCCTGTGTCTGGTTTGCACTGTGGCACCTTCAAGCGCGACTGCAGTTGTTGTGACACGTTGAGCTTGTCATGGGTGAGATCCTCAAGGATTTGCAAGACACCAATAAATGACTCTTCTGTGTTTGATGCATTTGTGGGGTTTTGCTGGTGCTTTTGTGATTGTTTTTGTCATGCTCGCAGCACAGCTTAGGGATGGCAAGGGTGGTTGGTTAGTCTGCCTGGCTGTACGTGACAGCTTCTGGCCAAATTTCCATTAAATTTGGTATGGATTTTCACAGTCCCATGAGAATGATTTATAATCATTTTTGCTAACCTTTCATCTTGTGCCACCATCTGGTAAAACATTCTCCCATAAACAAACACTTGAGGTAATGACAAGGTAATGTAAAAAGCTAGATTTGCTTTAAAATTGCAGTGGATTGGATTTTTTATTTTATTTTTAAGTTTCATATTGTTAAGAAGTCTGCATTTGTGGCCTACTTGAACTATTCTTTCTTACTGATGGTGTCGCTAGGCAAAAGGTTGCTATCCTCTTAAGCTGGTACATTTAACTTTGTTTAATCACTATTTGTTTACTCTTTGTTGGCCAGCTTTGTTGCTAGGTGCACGTATGACACAGTGTGATGCGGTGCAAAATAAGTGAAAGTAGTCCGAACAAGGGCAGTCTTAACTGCTTGGGTTCAACACTCATACTGTTCTGTTAATTTGTGTGCATGAATTATTGATATGCACAATTTATTTATATTGTGTGCTAATTCATGAGCACAAATGACCAAAAATCTCCTAAAACCTGCCTGTGTTTAATTTAATTAACAATTTAAGCTGCTCTCAGGATGAGCCACCAGCGAAATAACAGTGCTTTAAAGTGAGGTCAAACTCTCAGGTGGGAAATATCTATTAAAGTGGACTACCAAATGCGTTAAAGAATAAGGTAGCTCTTGTATGAGAAAAGCGGGTAAAATCATTATTAGAAATGGTAAAATGTTCAGTTTTTTTGTTTGTTTGTTTGGTTCATTTTGTTCCTTTTTTGATGTGTAATTAACACTGCGGTAGAGGTTTGGCAGCAGGGCTTTAGACTCTTTTCTTGTTTCATCACAAACATTAGCTCCTCATGTTTATTAATATGACCTAAACCTGTTACTCATCATAGCCATTGACAGTTAAATGATGGTATGACACCTTGGCATAGGGCCATGTTAATTATGGATGAAATTAAACTTCAGGTCATTTCACTGTAATCTGTGAACAGTTTTAATTGGTATAACTGATATTCTGACATGTTTAAATATATTACAAAAATCCTAATATTCTGCAGTTATTATAACTGTATACTAAAACCTATTTTATACACAATTCAGCTCTGACATTAGAAGTACATGCATCATGTCCTGCAGTGCAGTCACACTGAATGCAGATTGCGAGCAGTGGGCATGACCTGGGGCACAGATTCCATGATGTGATTGCGAATGGTGACACACTGTATGTGGCGTTATGAAATTAATGTGGCTGCGATCGATATTGGACAACTCTCAAGCAGCTCAATTTTACACTTGCTGCAGGGAACAGATGGCACTCGCTGATAATGTTGCTGGTGGTGGATCCATGGCAGAGAAGATACAGAAAGGGGAGACCAGATCCTGGGCACAGGAGAAAGGAGAAAAGAGGTTAAGGAGCTGTGTAATACTTACGCACACAACCTGCATGAATGAACAATTCCCTAATCAGATTTATGCAATGAATAGTTAATTGCACATCAGCTCCGAGCTGCCTACATACACATGACCCCCTCCAAGCTCTAGATTCATTTACACACAAACAGTAGCCATGTAGAATGATCTCTGTACTCTTGTGCTGTTATCATTAACATCAATGCTGTGTGTAGCTGGAGGGCATAAATTTGTGCTCACACAGTGTTTGAAGGAAAAACATTCCAGTGGCACTCAAATATTAAAATACATCCACACACTAATGCCTCAGCAGGAGAGTGTGTTACATTGTATTTCTGCTTTCTAGGGCTGAGAAGGATACCTGTTGAAGAAGTTCTAGGTGCAGAAACCTGTCCGGTCTATAATTGATAGGCCTTAGCATGGCATTGAATCGACCGGGTATCTATGTGAAAATAGGCTTCTATCTAAACCTCGTAAATCTCTGTCATGTCAGGTTGAATCTCCTCAAACTACATGTCCTGGGGGAATGGGTGAATGAGACGAGCGCCTCAGTGTTGTAAAGCATGTTATTGGAGCCCATTCCTGCTCTGGGATTCCTTTTGGGCCCCTGTGATTACAGCACCTCAGCCAGGCCGTGTTTGTGTGCATGCCTGTCACCATGTGTGTATTTCTGTCTGTGTGTCAGAACATGTGCTCCACCAAGTTTGGTGAGTGTGTGTGTGTGCTGTTGCTCATATAACTCGCTTAGAGCTGAAAGCGAGACTGAGTGAGGGATCAGAATTCTTAAAACAAGCCTGGGCACATCTGGTTGTGATTGGCAGGAGAAAAAAGGGTCCTTGTGTTCTGGGAACTGGCAGCAAAAGCCCAACCCAGTATAACCCAGCCCAGTACAGTACAGAACCAGCCAACAGGGGGAAAAAAACAGCAACAGCAGGACTGCTCCCCTTCACCCCTCCCTACTTATCCTGACTCTTGGCCAATTCTCATAATCCCACAGCAAAGCCCCTGGCAGCATTTCTTTTTCTTTTTTTTTAATATAAACACTGTTCAGAGCTCTCCCATTCCTTCCATTTCAATATAAGAAAGTAGGGGCTGCCGTGAGCCAGGTAGACCCAGAGCTCCATTACTTTTGGCGGCAACGCTTGTGTCTGGGATAATGATGCCCCGGGGGGGTGAGTGTGTGCCTGAATGTCTGTTTGCTCATCTTGCCACCTTAGTAGAAGTAGGAGGAGGGAAAATTGCTATGGGCAGGTGGTATATTGAAAGGCATTTCGTGGCGGGTGCTAAAATGGGTTATTCTTCCATCTGTTTGATTTTCAAGTTAAAGGTGGGGAGGGCCCGGCGTAGTTTGTGCGTAAAGGACAGCACACCGCAGATTGAGCACGACAGAAAAGACCACTCCTCCGCCTTTCAACCAAGCGTAACTGAGAACAGTGGCAATTAAAAAGTGATACCAGCATTTACAGCAGGTGCCTAGAGCCATTGTTTGCCCTGCCTACTCTCATCGTGCTCATTATTTGGACCGGTGTTTTACCTGTGGCACATCAATGTGGTGCTGGTTTAGGAGATAGCCTGGCTGGCTTCTCCCTGAAGGCTGTAGCTGAAAACGAGCCCTGTCACCTCAGTGAATCCAGCTCTAATTCAAATGGAGTGTGTGCGTTTAGCCTTTTGAACCTCCAGCCCTCTGCTTGGACACGGAGACGGTTAAACTTCAGCTCCAGCTACAGAGAGAATATCATGGCTTCTGTTATTGTGCCTTTAGTGCTGCAGGGACTATTTGCCGTCCTTATTAAGCAGGCTGACTGGTGACTGGGCAGCAAGCCTGGGTGTGTGGGTATTCTCTATGTACGTGACACTGCTCAGTTTTGGATGTTCATGTGTGGCTGTGTTGCTGAGGCAGGCAGGACGCCCGAGGCGGAGCACTGAAGCCAGAGCACTACTGGTGTTTCCACACATGCCACAGATCCAGTGACCCTCACCAGCATAATGACTGCAGGGTTAATTCCCTGGGAGTGGCCCGATGCTCAGAGGGAAGAGATGAGAAGAAGTGTGGCGAGGAGGGCGATACAGCAGGCCACAGCTATACAATGTGCTCTAGCTCTTATTCTTCCATGTAACACAGAGTGATCTGTTTCTACTCCATCCTTTCTGATGGGATTTTGCAAGATGCCAATAATCCATTGGCATTGTGAGCAGCATCTCTCTCCCTCCCTCTTGCTGTCTCTCTGTTTCTCATTCTCATGGATTTCTGAAGCTAAAAATAATTTCACCACAAATGGGCAAAAAGCTGAGAGGGAGGGGTGCTTGTTTTTCTTTTTTTATCCCTAAATCATGGCTGAAATGTTTGAAGGAGGGTTTTGGTGGCACAGAGCAAGAAGTTGAATTACACAGTAACAATCTCCTACTCCATCTCTGAGGCGCTCTAAGACGAGGCAGAAATGGCCATTTCCCCGCTGCATTAAGTGATTTGCAGGGCTGCATTTGAGTAGGATTGTTCATGGGGAGCGCATGATAAATCATCCATTTGCATGACATTTTCTTTCTCAAGATGGAGAGAGATGTTAAGTGCCGTTACTGTTTTCCTCTAGACACTGTCGGGGAAATTGTTCTCATAAATAATGTTTTCAAATGAAACCACAGTTACGGTGTACACAGGAATGTCCCTGAATAATACCTCCAAGGCTTGTTCGCCCTGCTTGTATCTTAGCGTATTTACTTTCCATAGCTGTAAATCATTAGTGCTGCATGGCCGTGCGAACCCTGTCCATTAGTATTCAAAGTGCACTGTAATGAGATGGAAAAAGTAGAAATGGGAGGCAGTGTGAAAACTCTCCATTGGATTTGGACCTTTTGATTTTTCAGCAACTCTCTCCAAATCCCAATTCCTATCTGCCGCCGCTGCAGTTTGAGTTTTGTGTGTATTTATGTTGTAAATTGATGAGAAGGCTTCCAGTTGTTATCTGGAGGGAGAGTTAGCGCGTGTGCATGTGTAAGCATGTGTGTGGAGAGCGATGGCCGCACTCCCTGTTGTTACATAATGATGAGATATTGAGTGTGTGACCTGGTACCACTTTATCTCGCCCTGCACAGATTGCATTCCATAATCTAATGAGACAGATATTCTTTAATGGAAATCCTGGACAGGGTTATGATTACCAGGATAAAACTTAAGGTCACACTTCACATTATACAAGGCTGCCTCGCATACTTTCATAATAAGCAAGGTTGTTATTGCTATGGGGAACATACTGTAATCATATGTCTCATCATATTATTTCTTTGCTCATTAAACAAGCTGAAATTGTTGGTGCTGACAGTCGTAGTTCAATGACAAAAACTGTCACTACGTAATTACCAATAAATCAGTGCGTTATGAGTGTGTGGGGGACAGAGAGGCACGGATCAGCGCAAAACAAGTACAATATGAAGAAAGTGGTGCATGCAGCTGCTTTAAAATAAGACCAATTTATTAAAATTGGTCGTACAAATGAGGTTAGCACAATTTCTGGCACTGTCTGGGTGTTGGCTCTTGAAATATGGGCTTCAAATAATTTAGACATCACATAGACATAAAAAGCAAGCTGTGTTTGTGCAGTGTGCATAACCTGAATGTGCAGAAACAACCTTATGGAAAGTCTTACCAGACTGGGGAGTTTGCTGCAGCTGCCTGAAGATTAAAAGCCTTATTGCTATAAGCAAGTCTTGGACACGTGGCCTGGGCCTTTGCTAGATTTGGCACCATGTGAGATTTTCCATTCCCACCAAAGAAAAGGAAACATTAAATTTAATATTTTTTCTTTACTAAAATCTTTGCCTGCCAGAATTCCGATGTGAAAATCAAAAGCGTGTGTGGGAAACTTTCTTTCAATTTAGCTTTTATGTTTAATGCATTGTTTGGGAGAGCAGCCGTGCTACATTGTGCTAAATCTTTGAAGAGGTTTGATGGCAACAGAATGAAAGTGTCGCTTGCAAAGCAGAGATGAACATGGTTGGAGAGGGGAGACAAACAACATCATAAGTAAAGTAAATGTCACCACAAACTGCTGCATCAGTTCAGAATAAATTCCTCCGATGGATCAACAGTGAGACAGAGATGCTGCGACAACAATACCATCACACGAAAAAGTTTCGCCTGCCAGACGGTGAATCATCTTAATTGACGATCAACAATATAAACAGTGGGCCTTAATTATGCCTGAATGAAAATAGATAGAGACAAACCACATGAGAGATACAGCTGGAGAGAGACGAGAAGAATGATTGCAAAGGGAGAATTACCATGGAGATTTGCCTTGCATTCCTTTGGCGCCTTCTCCATTGGAGGGCTGCTTTTGGTTTCAGCTCAACGTGGTGAACGCTGAGGGGGAGAGAAAGTTTCGTTTCAGTATCTGGAGTCAGAAGCCTCACACACCTCCCGCTTTCCTCTGTTCCTGTCTCTGTCTGACTAGCTCCCTGTCTTTATTTCTCTCTTTGTCCCTGACTCGCATGCCTCTACTTGCTGGAGGGTTTGTATGCTTCATGCCATAGAGGGAACCCAGCTGCACAGATGTGTTGCCTGGCTTGCAGTTTTTAGCATTTGCCTGGAAGCAGCCACCGCTCCAGGACCACCGGCCCTGATGAAGAGCTGTAGAGGCTCCATTTGGCAGCTTCTCATTCGACATGGGGCTTCTGTCCCCAGACACCCACCCCCCTCCCACCCCCTCTCTCATTCTGAGTGCTCCTTTTGAAACAAGGGAAGCTGCCAGGAGGGGGAATCCATCATCGCTTTGGCCCAGGGCGCTATGTTTAACGTTAGCGCCCAAATAGAAAAACGTGCACAGCACAACAAGAGCGCGGCAATGTAGGGACCTTCTCTTCCCTCCGCCCGTCCATTGAAAAACTAGGAGAGAAGTACTCAGCCCACCCTTTCGTTCTGATTATCCATCACCCTGGAGCTTGTTGAAAAATCATTTACTGTACGTGAAGGTGATTGACGACACAAAAACGGAGTCTGCATGCCTCTCATCAGTCCACCCCCACAGACATAATACTCTCCCTCAGAGGACAAATGTGTACACACACACATGCACACACCCAAGCACATTCCCAACCCAATCTCAAATTGTTTCTAGAGATGTGACACTTAAAGTTCAAAAGAGGCTGGAGGGCTGTTGTAGGCAGAAAACATCACAGTTCTCAATAGTTAACACCCCTGGAGAAACGTTTCTCTTGTCACTCTTTGTCTGGTTCTCTCTTAGAAATCATCACCTAACACACAGTGGAAAAGTTGACCTGCTTGGTTCAGTGCAGCGGAATCCATCACAGGAAAAGGAATGAGAGCAAAGATAATTGGTTTCTTTTTTTTTGTGAAGTGAAAGTGAGACCCGACCACTGTTGTGGACATAATACTATGTAGTAATTCAGTCCAAGGCAAACGCTGCTGTAGTGGGGGGATGTAGTCTAATCTGACCTAGGCAGTAGGCTTGAGTTTTCTGCAACATTTACTGGCAGGTTTATAAAATGTTGTGCGAATTAAGTGGAAACCTCTGGAGAATCCTTTCTAATCCACCGTTCCTCCTGATCAAAGGGAGCGAGATAGCTCTGAGTTGCTTTTCTTCCCCACTGTTTCATCTTTCCATCACAGCCACACTGTATATTGCTTTAAATATGCACTCTTGCCCCGGCCTTGTCTGATGGCTTGAATGCATCGTTCTGAGAAAGTGGGGGGTAAGATAGGGCGAAAGAAATTGGACTGGGAATATATATTTTATGTGGTAGGCACTTTCCCTGCAAGTGTAATTGGTTGGAATGGTGAATTGAAAGAACCCATGGTCGGTCATGTGTGGGTTAGAAACGTGCAGGGTCAATTGACTTCAAGACTTTCTATATATCTGTTACCTCACTGTGATAATGTCTCCTAAATTGTCCAGAACTATTGTTTTCCCCTTCTCATTAAGCACAGACACCCAATTTGCTATCATTTGCAAGAATGACCAATTATTCTAGCTAATCTGGCACTCACGACTGGTAATTTGAGGTAGTCATCTATTGTATTTATTAGAAGTTCGGCTTTTGGTTAGAAGGTCAAGGCACCATTCTTTATGCGATCCAGATTTAATTAACAAGGTATCGACAAGCAGTGGTTGAAAGAAACTAAGTACATTTACTCAAGTACTGTATAAAAGTACAAATGTGAGGTACTTGCACTGTACTTGAGGATTTTATACTACTTTCTTCTTCTACGCCACTACATTTCAGAGGGATTTTTTTTTAGACTGCTATAGCTACTAGTTGTTATGATTTTAGATTAGAGGAAATGTATAAACTAATAAAAGGCAATGCATTATAAAAGGTTAAACACATTATTCCCAACATTTTTGGCTTGAGACCCTTTACAAAAAAAGCGTCTAAAAAGTGTCTGAGTTGTTAGAAGTCCAATCCAAAGAGAGAGTTCCCCTCCAAACCTCTCAGATGGTTTTATTTAAATAACCCAAAGATGTAAAATGTTTGAAAATATTTCATAAAAAAGCAAAGATTAGAGACTAAAAAATAATTACAAATATGTTTGACAGATGAGAGCGGTGAGAGCAACCCAAAGCAGTCATTTTACAGACCTGACAGCTAAACAATGAGCTGAAATTCTCTATAAAGGTCTGTTAAGCCTGCAGATTCAGGTGATAGTTCTCTGTAGGTTCATCACTACGAGCGACCCATTTCACATTGTTATTTGATACATCGTTAGTGTAAAATATCGGCTATAGCCGCTTTTAATAATGAAAATAATTGTCAGTTGCAGCCCTGATATAAGTTGCAAGGGCAGCTTTTCAGCAAAATAAGTGCATTTTGTTGATTATAGTAATGTACTTTTACTTAAGTAGGATTTTTTTAAAGGCAGAACTTTTACTTGTAATGGAGTATTTTTCACATTGTGGTATTGGTAATTTTACTTAAGTAAAGGATCTGAATATTAATGAATTAATTAGGAGTCTACGTGAGGAAATTCACATTTGATTTTTATTTTCTGAAACCATAAACAAAGCCAAACAATAAAGCGAGTGAGTCCAAGAAAAATAAAACAAAACCAGCCTTTTAAAGTGTGATATGTTGCTAGCTGGCCTACCATCTGCTTGTCTGCTTGGGCTGATCAAAAACTATTGACATGCGCTTTTTTTCTACAGTGATGTTTTAGTTAGAGGCCTCAGTCCCAGCGGATTGCGTAAGCAGAAGGCACTGCGTTGCAATCAACATTTTCCAAAAGCTCAGACTTGCTTGATGCGAACTTGGAATGCTCCACTCTGTCACTGCCAGCGAGAAGGAAAAACAACAACAGTAGTATCTGTTGTGGATAAGGGAGGCCCTGCAGCCCACTCATTGTGATATGCTATCTTAGATGTGATACGAGAGAAACGCACACACGGCTTTATTAAGCGTGTGTGGAAGCTCTCCAGAAAAGCAAGACACGAGTAGATGCAGTATTTGGTTAGAGGGGTTGGAAAGACGAGAATAAAGGGACGTCTGAGAAATGAAGATGTTTGAACGTTGTTATTTTAAATAATGGTGCCAGCGGGGATTTTGAAAGAATGTGAGCGTGTGGTGAATCAAGTGTTGACACCTGCAAGGTAAGAGTTGTTTTTTTTTTTAAAGAAATGGTTGGATTTGTGTCAGTGCCTGGCTTTCTCCCTCCATTTTGATTTTGAAATTACAGTATTTAAATCTCTCTTCCACCAAAACTGTGTTTAGTTGCCCTAGAACAACTCTTTAATGAATTTTTGATGACAAGACCTACAGACTGATATTTTACCTTAAAACACTATTGCCTTTTACGAGTCACAGGAGATGAGAAGTAATTGATATGGATTTTAATTTGCCAGTCCCATCCTTATACATGCATTAAAAGTGCTGAAATGAAATGGTCTATGGAAGCTGTCATTGCCCTTTTCACAGCAATGACAGTGCGTTTAGGTCTGCTGGACAATTTATTTGCCCTATAAGAGAATTTCCTCTTCGCTATCTGCACTAGCAGGTCAGCTGGAGCCTCATATTAAATGATAGGGAAGTAGACCACTGCAGAAAAAACATGAAGCTTCTTTAAGCGTCGTCTGTCTGGAGTGATTAGTTTGAAAGAGAAATCAGGGTGGTGAGTATCCGCTACACCCAGTCTACACCCTGAAGACAATTTACTTCTCCTTCAGCTGTGTTTACCAAAATGAAGGTGATTAATTCCACATCAGTCTTGCGTGTAACCTTCCAATTTCTGACCTCAAATTTGTTTGTTAGGTTTTGCTCCTCTGAGCACCATTTCGCTGGCTTTGCTCTTGGTCTTTGAATAACACGAGGAGGCCCTGTACTCAGCCCTGTGGAGCTCCCAAAAAACATACAGTAAGCACTCCACTCTCGGATTATTCTATCCACAAAGGTCCACTGTCCATTGATTACTCCACAGCTTTTCGCTCCTTTCTCGAAGTGGAACAAGTTTTCCAGCATGAATTAAAAAGCAAGGAAGTAAACGTGTCTTGTCTTATGTTATCTCAGCATTTTTTATAGCAATAGCTCTCCCAGGCAGCCATGACAGGAAATTGATGGGCCTCTTCTCTCCGGTCCCCACCATTCCTCCTTTTGCTAAATCCTCATTCCCCCCTAACCCAACCCACATCCCCCTCTACCCTATCCCAGCCTGCACACTCATCCCTCTCTGCAGTACAAAAAGTTCAAATCCCTGGAGGAGAGGAGCTGTCGGGTTCACTGTCAACTGTCCCCCCCCCCCGAGACTGCAGAGTTCAGATGTTTGAAGGGGTGATTGAAAATAAAACCAAACTCAAACAGAGGGATGCTGCTCTTCTGTATGCGCGGGCTGTTAACATAAGTGAGTGGCTGTCATGCATTTTGTTGGCATCAACACTTTTCTTTGGGCAGTCCTGCGGAGAAGGATTGCTTGTCGCAGGGAGGAGATAGTTGTCAAGGCTGTGTTCTTGCCCCGCGGATGGAGACTAGCAGGAGCCCTTCTGCCTGCCTGCTTCATTTCTAAAAGATGGAAGGGCGGGTGAAGGGGGGCAGCTTCTGGAGCAGACTGGTTCCTGCAGATCTGAGCGGTGAAGTGGAAAAAAGGCACTCTTTTATCAAAGCTTCACTTCAGACAGCACTTGGCGACTAGTCATTTTTACAGAGGACCCCGTGGCCCGGGCAGGGAAAAGCCACATCAATGTTCAGAGGGCAGCAGAGTTAACGGCGGGAAAAGGGGAGGGAGTGCACTCCATCAACGCTTGAGGACGAGATGTCTTGGTTAGCAGGTGCAACTAAGTGGGACTCAATTCCTCTGTGACTGATGGGAAATCTGTCCCTTAATCACCTAATGCAAAGAGGAAATCAACAACATTAGGACCTTGTAGACCAGAACATTGTCACATTGCCTTTTCACTCTTTCTCTTGCTCCTAAAGAGAACTAAACGCTAAATCCACTTTTTTGTAAATTATGTACACTGTCACTTTATTACATTATAAATTAATCATGCTCCTGTTCTGCAGTGTTCATTAGAACAGAAGATATTTTCCCTTATCAGAGGAAAAAAAAATTCAGTAATTACGTCCTCTATATCCCCAAACACCACACCCTCATACTACAAGACACTGTCACGTTTACCCATCTCCCTAACATATATATACAGAAATCAACTGTCATCAGTGTAGACAGTATGAGAGATTGAGAGGGTGCAACTGAGAGTAGTAATAGTAAAAATACAGTGTTGTCTGGGTTTGATTGAATTTTTTTTAATTTGTCAAGCTAACACGAGGTGTTAAATTGCTTTTTGAAAACCTACTTTGTCAATCAGTTTCTTATTTATTAGTGATGGGGTCTTACATGAACACACCATCATCTTGCAAAGTTAGAACAATTTGGGATATTTCACAGGAGAGATTCTGATTTGTGTTTTTGTTTGTGCTCTTTGAAGTGGGCGTGGCTCAGTTGGAAAAAGATGATGTCACATACTTCCCTGCACCAATCACAATTCAGCAACATTCGAATCAGAATCTGATGACGGTTGGTTGTTTGGTGACTGTTAAATGAAGTTTGATCAAAATGTACCCACACAGTTCTGATGAAGCAGATTAGCTGAGTTTTTGATTGTTAAACTATTAATAAAAAATATTTGCAGATGTGTCTTCCCCCCAGAACTTTGATTGTTGCTAATTTAGTCCTCAATAGTTAATGTTTTAAAGAAATACGTAAGATTTGGAACCAGGTTTTCAGGGGCTTTTAAGATTAGGTTATGCTCGAAAATTACCAGACCACGTCTGAAGGCAAAAGTGATTATAGCTGTTCTGAAACCGCCACATTCAAATAACCTGTCATAATAGATAGAGATAGAGAGAGGTAAGGCGCGATAATCTTTCAGACAATCTTTCCTCAGAACACGTTCATAGTGTTGCATTCATTTAAGCATGAAAAGTGACAGAAGAATCTTGACAATGAAGTTCAAATCCTGCCTTACTTTCTCACCTACACTCACCTGGCCAATCGCTGTCGAAGGGGGCGTGAATGGCGGATTTTCTGTTGTGGAAAGTTATAAAAATAGTCTGACACATACCTCCCAATTCTAACATCAGAAAGGTCGGGGGGAGGGGGTTTCAGACACTGTTCGACCATCCGGCAAGCACTTCCATTGAAGCATGATGCTTTAATCTCCCTTAGCTTTTCTCTGATTGTCACTCATCCCCCTTTAATTTTGCATATTTCTGTCTCACCACCCATTCCTGTCCTGTCTTCATCCCCTGATTGCTTTGATGCTCTTCCCCATTTTTATCTCTTTTCCCTGCCTCATTCCCTCGGGCCCCATCTGTCTGAACTCTGTCCATTTCCGCTGCTGACCTCATAAAGACGAAAGTAAGAGGATTCCACTCTCTACGGTGTCAAACAAAATCACACTGCAGCCCTATATAGGATAAAGAGCTTAGATATTAAACATATTACAGCTTCAAAAAAAACATACACTGTATGTGATGTCCACCCTGTGGTAGTAAGCTTTTTCTTGATTTATGCTTTCCTCCACAGCGCCAATGTGACTCTCATCAAGAAAATACAAAAGCTCATGTGTCTCTGTCACCGCGGAGTCTGTCAGATCATTTATTTATTCATGAGGAAGCACAGCATTATAGATGGAACTTAAAAAAAAAAAAAATCCTTCATACGAATAAATGTGTGTCCTGCAAATGTATGAGTGAGATGGTCTTTTCTGCCGAGAGGCTGATGGGAGGTTTTTTTTTGTTTGTTTGTTTTCCGATACAGCAATTTAATGAAAAACTCAAGGACCAGACCGGTAATCCCTGACAACAGCCACGCAATCCCCGATTTGTGATGTTGAGCATGCTGCATTGTAAACAAATCCAGGCAGCATACCAAAGCAGCAAACATCGAAAAGATCTATTAAGCTGTGCAAGGTCATTGCCCTTGAGATGTTTTTTCCCCACTTGTATAGCAAGTACTCCTTGTATCCCTGCTTGTACAACTGTCCATTTAAAACCAAATTAAATAAATAGGAGTATTTTCTTTGTTCAGTGTGAAGAGATAAATTTAATGAGAGCGTACTGAAATAGGTGATGTTTTTTTTCTCTTTTTATAAACAGAGAAGTAAAACTAAACGTCTAATTTGTGCAGAACAGCAGAATTCTGGTATACTTTCCCTGTTGTTGAGAAGTTATTGTAGCAGCTCCGGATTGGATTTAGCTGAAAACAATTCATCTCTGCCACTGTGACCCTTGGGTGAACTGTGTCTGCTGAGAAAATGCTTCTTCACCCAAAGTGTGCAGCACAGATTATTTTCAGCGGCGGCGATGTCATTACAGGTTTGGTTTGATTTGTTTTGTTAAATGTTCGCCTCGACCAAGGAAACATGAGCCAGTGCCTGTTTCTCCCTGTATGTTAAAGACTCGGAGTGCATGTGTCCCGCCAGAGAAGCCCAGAGTGTCTGTTAGCGGTCTGACACTCTGATTCACTGAGAATCTGATACTCCTAAAGGAACGACTGTGGTTACCCTGTCTAGTTTCCTGCCACACACATAAACACAAACACACATACTCTCAATCTCTCACTCCCTCTCTTACATATAACCTACCAATCTCCCTTTATTAATTTCCACCTCTCTTGTAATACGTCAACCCCAACCCCTCCTTTGCACTTTAATTTTAACACCCTTCCCTTAGCATTCAGCATTTGTAATCTGTTATTTATTGTGATAGAGATTAACTCGCCTAATCGACATAACCCACCCACCCAGAAAGAAACTCTAAACGTGCCTGTCTCTATTAAGTGCCTCCTAATGAAAATTCAGTATGCAAGTTGATGAGAGGAGTGACTCGATAGGCATACCACAGCAAAATGATGAGGGTTTTTTTTTAAAGCAGGCTGGCATTGATTTGATCCAGGATGTACTGTTGCTTAACTGGCGTACATGCTAGTTATTGATTGGGAAATAAGAAAACACGGGTGATGGTGGGTTATTGTGCTGCAGCAAAGCAACCTCTTTTTAGTCTTTCAACATAGATGATCTCTTGTTAGAATCACACATCCTGCTTTCTTATATATTTTTTTTCCCCTTTCTTCTAAAAGTAAGAACCCACAAGGGACCGGTGAGAGAAGATTGTCACTCATGAAAAAGCTGGTAGGTAGGATTTTAGGATTTCGCTGCCAGTTGGAAGCTTAGGCCAGATGAGTTTCCCAGGAAGATGAAACACATTTGCACACACTCACCCCTACACACAAATACTCACACATAAATACATGTTTGTGTGCACACACCACTTGCGCTACCGGCTGACAGTGATTATAAACCTTTGGAATATCTCCCATGTGTGGCCTCACGCAGCTATCAAGAGCTGCACGCCATGTGATCTAACCTCCTGATCCTTGGTCTGCCATTGTCATAGTAACAATCAGTAGTTACACCCCCAACCAACCCCCACCCCCTCATCCCTTCCTCCACTCCCACCACTCAGATGTGACTTGTCAGGGACTATTTTGGTCCACACACATGTGGATTGCCAGGCCGTAATCCCAGAATTTCTCCTGCAGAGGTACAATAGAACCAATCAAGGAAATGGACCAGCTCCACCAGATGCCACTTATTATTAGTATTACCTCTGTAGCACTCCCCATATGTGCATCTGTGCAGCTACTTATTTATTTGTACCTTCTGATAACAGCGCATACTTGCTTCAACAAGAAGGTACAAGAGTTCAAACAGGTCGTCTCTACTGTATAACAGAGAGAAAACCTTGCTAGTTAGGTATCTAGGTATGCTAGGTAGCTAGGTATGCTTTCGGGCTGTAATCATGGCTGGACAAAAACACTACAGGACTCCATTTAGCTACAGCTAATTTTGCGATGCACTCTAGTTGCTTTCCATTGACTGATGGGAGTGATTGTAGAGTACAGTAGACCTACACGGTTGTTAACAGCTAACAGGGGAACATGCAGAGATGAAACGCTACATCCTCTGAAATGCTGTCTCCCTCCAACTCTGCTGTAGTGCTGCCCCAGGAGACCATTATGTGCTCTGTGAAATGTGGTAAATTCGCACAAGAGAGGAGGGAAAAAGCTTGCCGTGCCGAATGTTAAAGTTTTTATGCGAGAACCTGCGATAGATGTAGAAGTTTCAGGGATCGTTTGCCCGACTGCGGAGGGAAGGAGCTGTTCTTTTGGGGATGAGGAGAAGGCTTTGATGTGCTTGTACTTCCAAAGTGGTGGATCTGCTGTTTCTGCTTTACCCGTGTTGTTCATCATGTCATTAGGGAAATCATTTGTAGATGTTCTCGAATAATTTTAGCTCTAAGCTCCCATGTCAGATGTTTCTTGCTAGGCTAAATCTTATCTCCCCTGAGGGCATGTTTAACAATTAGTTACCATAGTGCAAGAGCAGCACCCACAAGACTCCTCCATTAAAGTATCACTGAATAGCATCCCTTCTTTACAGGAAAAGCAGTATTTGCGGTATCATTACTGCACTTCAGACAGTCAGTCTCTTCTTTTATTGTTCTTTATGGGAAGCAGCTGGTGGATCTGACTCTGAAGACTGCACTGTGTTAATCCACAAACTGTTGCGTGAATGCCACAATAATGAGCTGTGTTGTTTGGCCTTTATCATCGCACAAATAATTTTTCCACTTTAGCGATTATCATCAGTGAGCGAGACAAAGAGATGGAGACACTGATAAGTGAGGCAGCCACCCGCTCAAGCACTCACACGAGAAAATTTATTTAATTAGTTTAAAGATAGCAGGGGTGATCATGACATCAGCAACTTGGAAAGTTTAGCACCGTCTTTACTTTCCTGTGTTATTTTATGAATACTGTGCAAGAGCAAAGAACTGCACATTTCCCTCTTCTGACTGTACCATCCTTTTGATTTGGGTCTAATTGGGTGCACGTTAGCCTCTGGTACAAGAGATACAACTAATTAGGCTCTTGTGCGTGTAATTAAAACGATGTACCATGGCCAAGCTTCCAGCAGGGTATGTGTTTAACAAAAGCAATTAAGAAATTTATCACCTGGAAAGATCCGTTATCCATTTTTATCTGAACATCAGGCCCATCTCTTGTTTGTTTATGAAGACAAAGGCAAGACTGCCCTTCGCCACCGTATTCTGCGTCTGATAGGAACTCTGTGGTGGCATTGGAGCTGTGGAGAATTAAGTTTGATCTGGGGAGGCTGGCACTTATCAGGAGTGTTACGTGATACGCAGGGCTCAGTAACCTCCTTGGAGATTCCTTTCCTTTTCCCTCACTCTCTTTATATTCTCCACTCCTCCCTTCTTCCCTCACTCACCATTAAGCCCTGTATTAAAGATTCATATGGCACCTACAGTGTATTCAGAATACACTACGCCCCTCCTGCTGCTCTCCTCTTCCTCCTTGTTCATTTTGCCCTCTACCTCCCCCCCCAATATCAGTGAATTCCCACTAATAAGGATACTTAGAATAAATCCTCCCAACACTTCTTTCCACAGCGGATTAGCGCCCTCACCCTTGGCGAGGAGAACAATCGGTTGAGAGGGGCAAAACAAAAGGCCTCCTTGTTGGTGATGTGCTGTTTTGGATTCTGGAGCTTGTCTGTCTTTCTCACTATCGCTCTCTTTTTTTTCTTTCCTCTGGCTGAGACAGACGGTTACTCATCCTCTTCGTCTCCCTTACCTCTTATGCCGCTCTTTTCTCTCCATCTTCCACGTTTTGTCTCTGCCTTGAGCTCTCATTTCTCATTACCAGATACGCCATCCATGCACATATGCTCCTCTGACCACTTATGGATTTGTTTTCCATTCATAAATTCCTAAGTCTGACTGAAGCTAATGCGGTCCTTCAGACTGGACTCAATCTAACAACTAATACTAGTAATTTCTGCTGAAGTAGATACAAGTTCCCGGAGGGCAAAATATCTTTCCCCATCACTTTTCTCATGCACTCCCCTTAATAAAAACCAATAGGAGAGACAACAAAGTTCATATAAATGATAAATAGAGTTGATGCAGGCATTTATCCCTCCCTGTCTTAACTCACTCTATCACATGTAGAAATGAGGCAGCTCACACTAGCCCCACCGGAGTCTTCTAGCAATTAGGCAAGTGCCAGAAAAACACATTAATCTAGCTATTATATCTAGCCTTGTTAATTTATAGTTGGGTTGGAGAAGCTCACTCATTAATTGGCTGTGTTGGATGACACACAGCGAAATTACATTTGCATAGATCATTTTTAAATTGCCACCCAACATCCAGCTGGGAGCAATGCTGAGAATAAACCCTTTGGTTTTAAGTGTTTGCTTGTTTGACGGCAGTTTAGTGATGAGAGAGAGCAGGCATGGAGAAAGGTGTCTGAGAGAAGTCGGTGGGAGCTGCAGGGCGTTTTAAAGCTGCGCTTTCCGGTAGCCATCTCGCCCACGTCTCCATACAAGCGGAGAAATTGGCTGTACTCAGCAGACCAGGACGGAGATAGCGAGTGGCGGGGTGGCAGAACGGGCACCCAAGCAGGAGGAGAGGGGAGGGCAAGAGGAGAGAGTCAATTCCAAAAGGACTCTTGAGTTTCATTCCAAAAATTGAATCGTCAATTTCCATTCAGCCGACCACTCTGCAGGATTGGAAATGAATGAGTGTCAAGGCGCTGGTTGTCCTGGAAATAGAGGTTAGCCCTGGAGTGAAATTCAACAGCAACAGTGTGGGTGGGCCGGGAGGGAGGAGTGGATAAGTGGTAGAGGAGAAAGAAAGGTGGACTGGAATCAAAAGTGAAATTGAACACAGGGCCTGACCTTGGCGTGCTCCGTTTTGTGATGGCCCGGGTGATAATTCCTCTGGCTCGAGCTGCGCACACTGGCAGCTTTGGTGTGACCGAGTTCGAGAGAAGGGACGGCTGTAATTATCAGCAGAAGGCTCAGGAGATAAAGAGACCAAAAATGTAGGCTTCGCTGGCAGACATCAGCACTATCTCACATTCAAACATAACATTTGTCACCGGTCATGGCTGGTGCATGCGAGCACGTGTACGTGGGTATCCACATCTCTTTTTTAAATTTGTTTTTTAATTTATTTTTTTACAGGAGCGTGCTGTGTGCGTCTGTGTTAGCCCCCTGCCAACATAAACCCAGACTTTGATGTTTGGCCCCCTCCACCCCATCACATCTGAAGTCTGGATGTGACAGAATGTCAGCGCACTCACCTGACATGAAAGACACAGTGGCACCTTTAGAGACGAGGTGCAGATGCTATCGCTGACACGCCTCAGCTACGCCACACGACCGGCTCCTAATGCCACCCTGCTGCTTATCAGGCCATCTGCAACCTGATTAAAGCAGCTTATTTTTAGGTGATGGGGGGCTAATTCCCTCTGACCTTTGTTTTTCTGAATTTGATTAGAAACGTTGATCATATGAGGACTAAGCAATTCATTAAATACCGAATAAAAAAATAAAATATAATCTTAGTAATATTCTCTTATCATCCATCAGGTGAGAAGAGGCATACAGATCCTTTACTGAAATAAAAGTAATAATTCAACCGTAATAAAATACTCTGTTACATTAAGTAGTAAAAGTTCATAAACAGCCCATTTCACAGTGTTATGCATATATTATATTATAGGATTATTATTACTGATGTGTTAATGTGTAAATGTATACTAATGTGCAGCTAATTTTAACCACTTTATGTGCTGTTGGGCATTTTAATCAGTGCAGTGCAATAGCCCCAATATTATAAAGACAATTCTGTTATATTTGGGTCCTAAAAGCCTTATTTTCTTAAAACAAGTGATCTTTTAGTGCTGTAAGAATATTTCAACCTGTTTTTAATTCAAATGAACCTGTCTAAAGGACTGGCTTTATCTAGAATAAAGAAAATATAAAGTTCATCATTTCCCTGAAATGATGAAAAATTAAACTTAATATTTGAAACAAATTGATTTGCCTTGAAAACAGGTAGGAATATTCTTACCACAGTGGTGAGAAAAAAAAGGGGTTAGGACTCAATTATAGACTAAAATGACTTGATAAGAAGGAGAATTCTGCAGGGAACAAATGCATCATAATTTAAAAGGCAGTGGCGGAGGAAGTATTTAGATCCTTTACTTCAGTAAAACTGTAAAAATACTCTGTTACAAGTAAAAGTCCTACATTGAAAATGTTACATAAGTAAAAGTACATAATGCATGGCCCCTATTTGTGTTATTATATCATTAGATTATTATTACTCATGCATTAATGTAAAAGCAGCATTTAACTTTTTTATAAAGAACTGCAACTAATGATTATTTTCATTATGCATTAAGGTCCTGATTATTTTCTCAATTAATCGATTGATTGATTGATTATTGAGAAATGCCCATAACAATTACCCAGAGCCCAAAGTAACACCTTCACAATGCTTGTTTTTTCCAACCAATAGTCCAAACCTAAAAATTGTTAAAAATAAATTCAAATTATTAAGAGGAAAAGCAGCAAATCCTCACATTTGAGAAGCTGAAACCATGAAACGTTTGGCATTTTTACATGAAAAATGACTTAAAACGATTATCAAAGTATTTTATAAGCTCTTCATGGTGATCAAATGTTTTGTATGAAAAATCTTAATTAATAAAGTAACTAGTAACTAACAGCTGTCATATAAATAAGTAAAAGTACAATATTTGCCTCTGAAATGTAGGGCAGTAGAAGTATAAGAAGTATAAAACCGCATGAAATGGAAATACGTAATATAAATAAATACAATTTTGAGGTACTTAAGTACAGTGCTTGAGTAAATGTACTTAGTCACATTCCACCACTGTACGTCACGTGCAACCTCTCAGCACCAACGGTTTTGATACTGAGCCAGGGGAATAATGTGCCTTAGCCTCTCAACATAGTACAGGTAGCTTTAATGTGTGTTTTGTGTGTGTGAAATAGCTCCTGCCTTTAAGCACCTCACTAATACGTAGAGTCCATTTTTCTATGATTACAGGTGGTGGTGGTGGTGGTGGTGGTGGGGTGCGCTCTACGTGCTGCTCATGCCAATAGGCATTCATCAACAATCACTGCCGCTCCAGCTCCTTATAGTAGCCTCCTGGGGAACAGAGCAATCATGGCCCAGAAAAAGGTTGTTAGTCTGGACACTACATTTTCCAACGCTGTCCATTCTGGCCAAAGTGGGTGTGGGTGTGCATCTGAGTGAGATTGAGGGAATGAAGTTCTGTATGTGAATGCATGTGTCTATCTGGTAGAGACGAAACAATTAGTTGATCGACATTAAATTAACCAACAACTATTTTGATAATTGATTTTACATTTATTTGACATTTAATTTTTTCAAGCAAACATGGCAGACATTCACAGGCTTCTCTAATGTGTGGATTTGCTCCTTTTCTCTGAAAACACACATCATTGAATGTTTAATATTTTGGGGGTTCTTTTGGCCCGTTGGCTGAGAAAAACAAGCAATTTGAAGACGCCATCTTGGGCTCTGTGAAATGTGAAAAAATAGCGATCAGTAGTCATAACAGTTTCCCAGAATAAACAATTAATTGATCCATCCATCCATTTTCTATCGCTTACGATTGCAGCAGGCTAAGCAAGGTGGTCCAGACTTCCCTCTCCCCAACATCGTTTTCCAGTTCCTCCTGGGGGATCCTGAAGCATTCCCAAGCCAACCCAGATGAGATATATAATCACTCCAGCGTGTTCTGGGTCTACCTGAGAGGTCTTTTACCAGTAGGACATACATGGAAAACCACCAAAGGAAGGCATCCAGGAGGCATCCTGATCAGATGCCCGAACCATCTCAACTGGCTCCTTTTGACGGGAAGGAACAGTGGACCTACTCTAAGCTACCTCTGAATATCTCTAAGGCTGAGCCCAGCCACCCTCTTGAGGGAACTCATTTGGGCCGCTTGTACCTGCGATCTCATTCTTTCGGTCTCTACCCAATCAATGAATCAAGAAATTAGTCTCCAAATTAAGCAATCATGAAAATTATCATTACAGCAGACCTACTATCTAGTGTATACACTACAAGTGTGTAAAGAGTATACAGTATATATACAGTATGTGTGGATATCCATTATCACAGTTTCCCAGAGCCCAAGTTGATGTCCTCAAATTGCTGCTTTTGTTTAACCATTTTCTGTCTAATCGATCAATTGACTGAATAGTTTGAGCACTAACCCACATACATGCTCCACATCCCTTTCTTGTGTCTCTTCCCTTTCAGAGTCAAATACATAATAACACATTCTTTCTCTCACCGCTCTACCTGTAAGGCGGCCTGAACACTTTGGTAGTAGCAGGGACACAGTGAGGGAGTGTGTGTTTGTGTGTGTGTGTGCGGGGGGGTGTTGGCAGCCTGAGTGGCAGCACCACTGATCGTCTCTACGATTTCAAACTTAATTAACCTGGGCGTCGCGCCACACGTCCTCCAGCCCGTCAACAGTGAGTGCCGGTTCACTATCTCCTCTGAGATCTGCGGTGATGAGGGGAGGAGAAAGATGAGAAAAGGGGCGAGACGGATGGGAACTTGTACCACGAGCATCACATAAGTTAACCACCTATTAAAGGGTAATCCAGTTTGTCACAACGTAAGTTTTAATTTCATAGTTTTGGCCATCATTTCTATTGGATATGACAATAGTGTACTCACCAGTAACTGCTGAGATCTGGGAAGATGGTGTCCAACGGTGCGAAAAGCAAGCAGTCAGAAGATCAGACAGGTTGTTAACAGTTACCATAATCAGGAGGTAAAACTGAAAGTAGACACGCAGTAAATCCCTCATTGCACAGGAAAACTGTGGGAAACAACTATGCTAGGTTCAAAGTTGAACCAGAAAACTGTGATGAGGGTTTACAACAGACCTCAACTTCAGGTAATCATTTTACTGTTCACCTTTTCTTTCTCTTCCAATTAAGTTATAAGCTAACCTGGGGATTGTATGAATGTCTGACTTCTTTTCGAGCTTCTTGCCTCATTGAACTTCCTTTTAGTGACATTTAGAGCTGCAACTAATGATTATTTTTCAATTGATCTTCTAATAAATGAATTATTAATGATTGTTTAGTCTATAAAATGTCAGACAATAGTGAAAAAATCTTCATTACAACTTTGAACAGTCCAAAAGCCAACTATCAAAGAGGGGTAAGAAAAGTAGCAAATATTCACATTTGAGAGGCTGCAATACATTTTTGGCATTTTTGCTTTAAAAAAACCAAACTAATCTAATCTAACTAAAACCCAACTAATCGATTATCAAAATCCGATTCATTTTCTGTTCATCAACTAATCGATTAATCAACTAATGGTTTCAGCTGTAGTGATGTTGTCGCATTCCCATCCTTCCACAATTAACCTGGTGAGTGCTATTATTACTTACAGCAATATGACCCAAGTTGTAATAAACTCTAATTATCCTTTAAGAATTAAAACTGGAACCCGAAACAGTCTGTGTGCGTCTTTCTAGCATCTACACGTGCACAAGCTCTTTGAGTATAATTCAAAAAGAGCCCATGAATGTAATTTGGCTGCTAACTAACTCTCAGCAGTTAGTAGTGCAACAAACCCGCAAACAAAACCTCAGTTGCCCCTTGCTCACTCACTCCCCAGAGGCCTGACTCAGACTGTCTGCCTTTCTGTTTGCCTGAGCTCTGAGAACGCGGAAATGCAGACTCAACCATCTCAACAGTACGAGGGGGAGGTTGTATACTACCCACAGGGGCCTGCGCTGTATTCCCATAACCAACAAGGAATTTAAAAATACCTCAGCTTTGCTGTTTCTGATGCAAAGAGGGAGAGAAGCAAGACAGAAGATTGATCTGTGACAGCGCTCTCTCTTTTTTTCAATCTTTCTCTATCCTTTCCTTTTGAAGTTATGTCCTCCTGCTTTTTCTTGCAGCCTACTATAAAAAAAAAATCCTCTCTTTCTCACGTTTCCTCTTTTATCTCCTTCCCCTCTTACGTCGTCCTGTCTGTCTGGCCATCTCATTTAAGTCAGTGACATTTGATGTGAAGTGACGCGGACCCGAGAGCTTACAGCCACTGACTCATAAAAACACACATGCGCACGGAGGACTTGATGTGGAGGGAAAGGTCAGGCCTACTCTCTGAGGGCCTAATCACCCACTCTCATTGAGTGGCTTGCTCACTCAGTCACACTTGATTGAGTGTGTGTTTGTGTGTGTGTGTGAGAAATGTGATCTAGGGTGTGACTGCATGTAGACGAGTGAGCGAGTGTGAGCGGGATAGATTGCGCCTCAAGAGTGGTGATTAGTGTGTGAAAGTGTGTTTGTCAGAAAATGTGCACTCCTGACTTGTGAACATACGATTAGCAGATGACCGCTTTGGGTCAGGTGGCACACACATGCAAATGTGCATGCAAACACACAGGCACAATCCTCTTGCCCGAACATGTGGTGTAATCAGGAAAACTGTGGGACTGTAACAGGCTCATTAACTTCTCCCTGAGCCTTTTTTAGAGAGGGAATTGGCCAAGATGAGTGGACCACACTTTTCTATACCTCTTAATACAGTCTATTCTCCACTCAGTTTTTGCAGTTAGTGATTGTACACATATGTGCATGACGTTCCTCTTTACCTCTGTGCTTATTCCCTCATTAGTGAGCCTTCATTGCCGCCCATCCTAGCTTAGTTCGGAGCAGCCGCTAGCAGAGCAGGGCAGCAGGGATTAAGTATTAAAGAGCCTCAGCTGCTCTGGGGCTCCTGTAGCTCAGCGTTCATCCACTGAGGCCTGATAATGGTGTTTGTTTAGCCATTAGTCAGGCCCTGCTTAGCAGCTCTCTCCCCTCCGGCTACAGAAACACTGATAGATGATGGATGAAGATTGTAAGGGTCGGCGGATGGAGGGATGAGTGTTGTGGAGTGGTTTTCGATAGCATCAAGAACATTTGTTGGAAGTGTGTGACACTTGATGAGAAGTGGTGGAGGTAGTCCAAGCAAATGTAGTTTTTCATTAATATTTGTGAGAGAGGGAGGAAGTTAGAAGGTGCTCTTGTGTTATGAGTTGAGGTTTTGTAACGAGGCACACGCTTTTTATCAGAGTCTACCCTTTCTGTGATTAGTTCTCATCGTCCGACTAATTAAAAAGTAGCCCAGCCTATTTCCTTCTGCACGACCAGTGGAAAGTGCTGCTTCTCACTGAAAGCTATTTAATTTTATGAGGTATTTTTTGCAGCTAATTTAGCCATTACCTTTTAAGCTCCAAACGTGACCTTTTCTCTGTATGCTGAGGAGAGCTGGCTAATCTTTTGGCCATTACCTGATAGCTGTTAGTCACTACCAAAAGCCGGAATCTTTCTGGGCCTCAGCCGACGCTTATATCCCCACCATTACCATGCTCAGTCCCATCCACACTCTGACTCATCTTGACAAGTGACAGGCACCTGCCAGCTTGCACAAAGGACCTATTGAGACTCAGTTAGTAATGTGCCCTCCCTCTTTTCCTGTCTTTCTATCTCTAGATCATCCTCCAGCCTTCTTTCCCGAGGTTACCTCTGTCGCTCATTCAGCCCTCAAAAGTGTGGACAGAACCGGAAAGATTTAATCTCTCACAGTTTGCGCTCTATTCATACACTTCTCCCTACCTGTGTTCCAAGGACTAGTTAAACATTTTTTGGGAATATTTGCTTTCTTTTCAAGAGTGAGATGAGAAGATTGATATCATTAGCATGTCTGTGCTTTAAGTGAAAAATACACCTACCAACACCTGTTAAGCTCACAAATTAACATGTTGTATCTTGTTTGTTTAATGAGTACTCAAACAGAAATGTAAAAAAAAACAACTTGTGGTTTTAGGAGTTACTTGCTGGAACTATTTCTTGGCGAACAACAGATGTGTGCAGTGACTGTGTGTGGCTTCCAAATGTCTTGTTTTCACAGTTTTTACGTTTAAATGCACTTCAGTAACCAGGTTACATTCGGCTTTCTCCAGTAAGGTTTTTTTCTTCAGCGTCATGTAAACAAGAAAACCTGGTCTTCATAATCAGAGTAGGGGATTGAAGAAACCTGATTTTCCCACCTAGATATCTCCTTGCAATCTTGTAACCAGATTTCTAAACAGCTTTTTAGAAGTACACATGTGCAGGACAAAGACTTCAGATGGGCAAAGTGGAAAAGGTGGATGAAAGGACAGGTTAGTACACAGAGTGATGTGTCCTTGTATTTAAATTAATTCCATCCAAAGTCCGACTAAAACTGAAACTAACACAAAGTATTCCTGAGAAGTCTAAATAAGTCTGTTTCCCTTAATCAACACCTAACTATTTGTTAAATACGAAACACTTTCGGGCTGTGAGGAGAAGCTGTGCTCTGTCCGTCTGTCTTCTCACTGCGATGTCACATTTGAATTAAGTAAGAAATGCCTCAAAAATAAGGTTGGTAGTGGGAAAGAAATCTGACCTGATGGATGTATACAGTAGCCAGGTTACTACAGTGCGTTCCCTGATTGCCCGCATAACCTGATTTCTCTGAGTAACGTGGTTTCTTGAATGCATATAAATGTTGGTATAAGGCTATTGGGGGGAAAAAAGTGTAAAAAAAACAAAACAAAGGAACGCTTGCACACTGACTCTTTTCATCGTCCCAGTGATGTTACCAGGTTTGGTACCATGCACACAGACCAAACCTATGTTAACCCATGCTGTAGCCAGAGAGGCTGCATAGAAGTACATGCCAGATTGATAAACAAATTGTAAACTGGATAAGCAGGTTGTTGGTTTTTCCTTTTATGTTTGTGTACTGATTAAACAAACAAGCTACAAAGTGTTAATTACTGAGCTTTGCAGGTGTTGGTAACTGTATTTGTTCACACTGGACAGAATCAGGTTTGCAGTTTCTCCCTGCTTCCAGTGTGTATGTTAAGCTAGGCTAAACAGGTCCCGACTCCACCTCTGTGCTGAACACACAGACATGAAATTGATATCAATCTTCTCACCTCATTCTTGGAAAGAAAGCAAATAAGCACATTTACCAAAGTGTTCCTTTAAGACCTAAGCTACGATAAACACATCGGTTACATCTCCTTTTCCACTGTTAAAGAGTTTTCATGTGAATTCCTATAGGAGAGCAGGCACGCAATCAGTCACCATAAGATCAGTATTCCCCTTGAAACCAAACGAAAGCTGGGCACTGAGACTAAACCACATTACAAGATACCTTCATGGCTCATTGGCGTTTATGCTGGTGAAGTGAAATCATTATAACCAATAAGGTGTGTAATGGATTCCCTCCCAGCAGTCAGTCTGCCTGCCTGACTTCTTAATTGTGGCTGCATGTGTGTTGGAACGTGTGTGCGAGCTGTATGTAAGTGGAGGGTGAGTGTGCGTTGGGAGCAGGGGATCGCCTTAGGGTGGTGTACGGATTAGAGGAGCTGCCCTCCAAACAGAGGAAGCAGGGATTTAGGTGTCTGTGTTTGAGCTGAAGTTCCCTTGGAGCAAGATAACGAATCATTCCCTTTTTTTTTTTTTTTCTTTTTTTTTTTAAAAAGAGCCTGAACTCTGACAGGAGCAAGAGGGAAAAAAAGAAATTCCCCGCAGCCATCAGTCAATGTATGACAAAGAAATTACTTCCTGAAACGATTAGTCGATCAAGTGATTAGTTGATAATCAGTTCATCATTTAATTCATTCAACAAGCAAACAATAATAGTGTAAACTCCACCCGCAAACTCTGCCAGCACATTTTAAAAATGCAACGAGTGAGGGAACAACACCTGTAGGAGGTGTGGCCTCGTGGCTATGTAGTGTGGGTCAGAGGACATGGTAGAGACTGGCTGACTGATTAGTCTTTTTTATATAAATTTCATGATGTAGATAAGTCCCAACTGGTTGACTCTGTGTCAGCATTGGCCTTGCAGGTTCAGGGCTGACTTAAAACAGTAGATGGCCTGTTGAGCCATTTTCAACCCCTGAAATGCAAATCAGTTTACAGCTCAAAACACATTGAAGTGTACAGTACCTCTTTAAAGATTTGCAGTTTTATGTTGTCGTAAATTGAATAGCTTTGGGGTTTAGACTGTCCAGTCAGAGAAAAAAAGCAATTTAGGACCTCATTTAGGGCTCTGAATGGCATTTTTCACAGTTTAATAAATAAATAAAGAATCAACAGATTTTTTTAAATTTGAGAATAAGGGTTAGATAATCTTTAGTTTCAGCCCTAGTTGTGGATGTGGGCAGTATTTTTCATATGCTGTTACAGTGTTGGATCTCAGATGCATATCTGTGTGAGTCGAGTTGATTAGTGAGCTTGTGTATGCATGCCTGCCCCTACAACTGTTTGTGTGTATTAGCAACCGTCTGGATGTGGCGGCGATGTCGGAGGAGCCATTGGCTCCCGAAAGTAGCTCTTCTCCGCCAGGCCGTTTAATCAGGTTCCCCACATCCGCCAGCTGTGTCCACACAGCAAACAGCCACTCTGTCTCGCTGGAGAGCTGCAACATCCAGCTGGGGGTGGGGGAGGCCAGTTAGCATTGGGAGATTAGCCCAAGCTGCTGCTGCCCAGACAGAGAGAGGTTGCATTTGTGTGTTTGTTTGAGAGACAAACAGAGATTGAGAGATTACACGAGACATTGAGGTCGGATGCTGAGAAAGGTATATGGCAGAAAGGTGTAGTAGTGAGTGTGTGTGTGTGTGTGTGTGTGTGTATCCCTGTGCACATGCACATTTAAATGTGTAGTTTGTGTGTGTGGTTTTGCATCCTCACTGCTCAAGTGTCCAGCTGGCAGAGGGGAGATAGCAGGAGCCTTGAAAATGGTGATGGAGCAGTAAACAGACATACAAACAGCCTATCAGTCCTAATGAGGAAAAGTGCTGTGCCTAAAAGGATGGGTGGGGGCGGGTTATGCTCGCACCCCTGACTCATGGTCATACATCAAAACAGACAAACATACACAAGAGGGGCAGACACATGTAGACACACAAGAGAAACACAAGCACACAGGAGTGAGAATTGGGACACAAACACACACACGGTCTAATAGGAGAGCTGATTCACACACTCCTTGGGTCACGGGCCAACTTTAAAGGTGTTAGCATATTTAGGCCAGAGCAGCTGGATCCCACTGAAATGGACCAGGCCCATCAATCCCCCGCCTGTGCCTGGTGCCCTGAATACAATGGCTGGGCTGGCTGCTTTGGTGAGCGTGGTTCTCCCAGTCAGTCAAATTGAAATAAATGAACTGCCAACCCTGACGGCAGGGTAATTGTTCACATGGAAATTGGATTGCCGTCGTCGCACCAGCCTCCCATTGCAACTCGTGAAACAATTTCACTGTAAGGATGGGACAAGAGCGTTTGCATGTCAAAAAAAAAAAAAGTGAGACGAGAGACATGTAGAGAAAGAGAGTTCTCCACACTCTCCCACTTCATGTTTCATCTCTAACAATGCCGCTTGTTCTGCCTATCCTTCCCCTGGATGGTGGCGGGAAAATAAAAGACGAGGATCCACCCCTCATTTCCGGCTCCTTGTATGGCTCCTAACCCACGTTGTCATGTTGCCTTGTACACAATTTATCAGGCCTTTTCAGCACCATACACACTGTGAGTGACTTGGCAAGATTTGCTTCAGAGCATTAACCCCTCGCCAACTTCCTTCGCCCAGCCACAGGCCTCTGGGGACATGCGAGTCATTTAATAGCAATTCACATTTATCAGTGTATAACACTGAAAGCGGCTTGAACGTGAAGACACCCCCCACATCAATGTCAGACCCTGCCATCTGTCAAAGCCAGCTCTCCGATAAAGAAAGTGCTGAATATGAATGATCACAGTATGGGGTGATATCCTATTATGTTTTCGGGGTAGGGTGTCCGTTTTTTTTATTTATTATATCAGTTTCCTTCCCGTATCTGTTTTAATGAGTGAATGGAGCACTCATGCTGGTTCAAAACTTGCCAGGTCAGCAGTTGCGCAAGTGTCTGATCTAATCATTACACACATTTCGCCCCCTCTTTCGTTTTCCTCTCTTTCCTGCCTGATCTGTTGCTCCCTCGCGCAGGCACGCTCGCACACTTCCTCCTGGTGGGTGTCGTCCTAGAAAGGGGGGATGTGGGTGTTGTGTGGCAAGAGGATTGGCCAAAGAGGCGTGTGTGCGGACTGCCATGCTGGGTTTTAGTGTCTCTGTGTCAAAGAAACACAGCGTGGCAGTTTGAAGAGAAGAGTGTCTCTGTGTGGTCGGAGTGGGATTACCTTGTCAGCACTTCAAGCTGCGCCGGTGCACGTATTGGTGCGTGCACATGTATCTCTAAGCCTGTGAATCTGTGTGTGTTTGTGTGCACACCTGCAATTTTTCAATTATCTTTCCTTTTCCTCTGCTGAGAGCTTCTTTTCCTGCCCAGACATGTCCTAACTTGTAGAGGGAGGGTGAAAGAGAAGGCACTATAGTCACAAAAAAGGAGTGTGTGCATGTGTGTGATGACTTGCAAGCCAACAAAGAGACACACCTTCATGTGCTATTTTCAAGCCTGTGCATGTAGAACCTCAGCAGTTTTTCTCTTAATGTTTATTTCTCCTCCAACCATAGAAATAAACTAGGTGGAAATTCCGAATCACTTTGCTGAATCAAATCGTGTCGATGTATTTCATTCACGAAGCGATCGCATTCTAATATATCTATAAAACTACAATATACAGACTTTATTGGGGATAGAACAATAAAGTCCTGGTTTCACAAACATATTTTGGATTTAGGTCTGTAGTGTTAGGGCAGTTTTAATTGTTCTCTTAGATTAATCTAATGCAAGTTAGACACTTTCATAAAAATTAAGATATTATATATATTTTAAGCCAAAAAAGTTAGCCACCCTACCCCCAGGCTAACTCAGATGTAAGAGCCATGTTTCCATGGTAACAATCAGGGGCACCTGCTGACCAGTACCACCTCATGACAAAAAAGGGGGGAAACATGGTTCATAAATTTGTGGTATGCTAACAGCAATGTGGGAAAGAGCAATAAGAAGGACAGAGGGTCTAGAGACCGCAGTAACCACTTGGTAATGTCCAGCAGTGAGGACGTTGTCTGTCATTTTCATTTGTCCAAAGAAACTATCCTGAGCCTGACTGACGAGTTTTCATTAAGAAGCCACAGCATCTCAGCTCTGCTACACGTCTGCACTGCGCTGAGATTTGATGCTACTGGAAGTGTTTTTGCATTGTTACACTAAACATATTCTGCCGGAGTGAAGGTGTGTGTGGTTTGACAGCCATGTTTTTCAGTTTGAAAAAAAAAAAGCAAATTAGTCCTGCTTAGGATAGTCAAGAACAAGACAGCTTTGTGCAACGGATGAATTTATCTGAGGCGTTTATCTGAAGTCTGGCTATTAGTTTGATCTAAGCATTGTCAAAGTCTATTTTTATGAAACTGGCCCCTAGACTCATCGTTGTCCCTGCTGTTTATTACGCAGTCCACCAACCTTTAGCATTCAATGTCTAACATGTAGATATAAAATAAGAACAAAGAACTAGAAAAATGTAATTAAATTTTATATATATAGCACCATATCATAACAAAGTTATCTCAGGGCACTTTTTCGTATAGAACAGGTCTAGACTGACTCTTCATATTTAGAGACCCAACAATTCCCACCATGGGCAAGCACTAGGTGACAGTGGCAAGGAAAAACTCCCTTTTAACAGGCAGAAACCTTGAGCAGAACCAGGCTCTGGGTGGGCGGTCATCTGCCTCGACCGGTTGGGTTGAGAGAGAGGGGAGGGAGAGAGCGAGGGAGAGAGAGAGAGAGAGAGAGAGAGAGAGGGAGGGAGCAGGAGGAAAGAGAACATACAGTAGTACAGTACAGTTCTACCTACAGATGTGAAGTAATAGCAGTGCTAATGGTATTGGTGTTAATATTAATGCAAATAATACTAATAGCAATATTGTAATGGTCATACTAATAATTAGACCAATAAGAACAATAGCAGCAGCGGCCGCCGAGCAGGGACACGGGGGCAGCAGGTGACCTGCAACCACAGATCCAGACTCCATAGCTCCGGAGGCAGAAACACTTGCAGAAAGCAACAGAAAGAGAGAGAGAAAGAGGAGAGAAAGGGAAGCAGTTGAGTTAGTAACAAGCATTAATAGGATATGGGTGCATACAGATAAAGAGGGAGAGGAGGAGAGAGGAGGTCAGTGCATCATGGGAAGTCTCCCGGCAGTCTAGGCCTATAGCTGCATAACTAAGGGGTGGCTCAGGGCTCACCTGAGTCATGAATCACATGAACAAATAATTGATAAAATCATAAGATTAAAAGCTCAAGAGCCACCTTTTTGCTACAGAGTTATCACATCATTATCGTTTGTTTTTCAGTCCTTTAATAAGCTTTAAGAAGGAAGTAACATGAACGTTCAGTATAATGATTGTGTTAAACTTCTCCAGAAATGTTTTGCTATTTACTGTAACTGTGAAGTGAAACATGTGCAGAGGAATTAGTTGAATTTTCTAATTTGAGGCCAGTCCAACTGTTTTAATTCATAAATTGTCTCCATCACAGGATCACATTTTTTTCAGATATGCCAGCTTCATTAGCACCTGATATGTTTCATTATTATTTATCCCAGGCCAGTGGAGGCTTCATTAGCTGCTGGCTGCACGCAGCCTCTAAATTTAGCAGCTTTTTATTTATTCAGAATAGCCTAGTGTTGGATGGTATGCCCAGTTGCCATGTTCTCTCACAGCAGCTTAGAGACATGTTGAGAAAAGAGAGGTGGGCTGGTCTGGGGAGAAATGGGCCTCATTCCACCTGTGTCACCCCCACCAGACGTCTGCCTCTCTTCAGCTCTTTGAAGCCACTTTAATTCCAGCGTTCAGGATTAAGTCCGTGAAAAAAGGATGAAAAGTGATAGAACGACAGAAGGAGACATCCTCAGAGAGAACAGGCTCCTTTGAAATATGTTAAGAATTTCGTTTGCACTGACCCACAATGCAGCATCTGAGGGAAAGTTTTTTTTTTTCTGATCAGGGGCTGGCTATAGGATTTGCATGAATAGGAAAAAGACTCTTTGAAGTCATGGATGTAAGTGGAGCTGGAGTTTTCTTAAACCTAAATGAGCGCCCCAAGACATTGTCCTTGCATTGTACATTACAAACTGAGAAAGTCGCTTTGTCACAGCATGTTTGATTGGAAGTCAAAGGAATCAAGTAATTTTCTGTCACAGAAACCATCGACATAATCCACCTTTTGTGGCATCTCTCTGTGCGGCTTGAGTCATGGCCAAGTGAATTGATAGAAATATGGATATTACAGTTTTTAGTGGATGGTACATTCAGAGAGGCAGTCACGCTTCAATTACTGTCCATATTTACAATCCCAACCAATATTTAGACAGCATCTTCCTTGTTGTGTACAAAAACAGAATAAACACTGTAGCATTAAGCAAACAGCTGATGTTTAATTTCAGACAATTTGTAGATGCACAAACCTACTGTTGGTTTTATTAGTTTGTACAGGAGCTGCTGGTGATGTTGGAAAACTCTAGATTTTCCTGCCAGGTGTTTCCACAAACAGAAAAAAATGCACATTAAAGATCATGTGGCAAGTCAGACTACCTGAACCATCAACAGACTCTCAAATAGCAGCTTGTTGTGGAAAAACACAGTCCAGCTGTTGGAGTATACTAAAGTCAAGTGACTTAGAAATGTAATAAAATGACTACAAATTGAGAAGTAATGATAATAAAATCATTTATATACTGTAGCACAGAAGTCAGTACTTAACAAAATGAGAAAACAGAGATGGGTAGAATATTTTAAAAAAGTTTAATTGAGGAAAGTGGTGGAAGGCAATAAATAAGATTCAGGTCAGTGCTACAGGTTCACACCCTCAGTGCACTTTGGAAGTGTCAACAATGAGCACAAAAATGACACGTCGGTTATCACAAGCAGTGCATTCAAGCGTTCACTTAATTGTGGCTTAAATGGATTTTTCTGGGATTTTTGTCGTTCATGCCTTCAGTAGAAAACCCTCTGCATTTTAGCACCAAACGTCTTACAAATTGTTGCCAAAAGGCAGCCCTGCCCTGAATACGCCCTTGGTAAGGCTTTGTGAAACTCACTTACAGAGCAAACTTATTACACCAAGACTGCCTCACAGTGGTGTTCATTTAATGATCAGTGATCATTTTTAAGGCCATTTTTCTGACTCTCTCTGCAAACATTTAGCAATTTTCCACCATTCTTTGTCCAGTGTAGCTTGACTGTGTTTTATTTAGCCTATGTTGCAAGAACATTTTGCAGTTTAAGCAATTTTTGTGTTGCTTCTTTGAAAACATAAAAGTGAGTTATTGTGGTGCCTCTTAAAGCTGACACATGCTTGTAATTGTCATTCAACTTTGCCAGTGGGTCTGTCTTTGTAATTGAAGTATTGTTACTTCAGAGCTGAAATTGTTGTTCATATGGCATTGCTTTTATTTTGTCCTCCCCCGCAATGTGCACATGTAAACTCAAGCTTTTCTTTTAGTCTACTCCTCTTGGTTAAATCTTGATAAAACGCTGACTACCCCTCCCTCTGAATTAAATCTGTAAAAACCAAACGCGTACATTTCTGTCCTGAATGAGCACAGACAGAGATTTTATTGCACCATTTCAATTTTAATTGAAATATTTAAGACTATGCTGAGGCAGTAAATGGGAAGAAAAATAAAATCATCAAATCAAGTAGTGGGCACTTAAATGCAAATGAGAGTTGCCAGTGAAATTAACAGGCTCCCCCCTGGACAAATGTCTAATCAGTGGTCTCCCCACTTAGTCCAGTGAGGGAAGGCAGGTTAACATAATAAAACACAGCTTTGGCAAGCGACTTCCTTGGAGTTTCATCAGGGGTTTTCAATTTGACAAAATGTGCCTGTGGACTTCACGGACAAAGTGGAATCGGACGGAGGATGCTATTGAGACTGTGCGAGCTCGAAACCACATTCAAACATAGACGCACATTTGCTGTGTGGGCAATAGCTGCTTGAAAGCCACCTGCAGTTCCATATTTACCACAGCCTGAGCAAACAGCAGTGAGCAAGGACTCCACAGGCACCTGCTGTTAGCCGGTACATGAAGCTGTTTGTATTTTACAGGGATATTGTGTGATCATGTTTCCTGAGACAAAACAGTGTACATCCTGAGAACATTGTGCTTGGAGGTGTTGTTGAAGAAAAAAACAAACAAAAAAAAAAAAAGCAAAGTGCAAATGAAGTTGGAACAGATCCAAGCATTTTAAATAGGATTTCGTTGTGTTATGGTTTGAGATCTAGTTCTCGGCCTTAATCTTTCTTTACCACCACACAGAGCAGTTTTTATTTTTTCACCAGCGATCATTTCTGATATTAAGTCATTTAAATCCAAAATAACACGCCCTTTATGGAACTGGAACAGGACGTTGAGTCACACACAACCATAAACAATGCGAGTTCAAAGGAACTGCCTTTTTTCTGGAAGGAGAGGTTGTTGTTACATTTCTAAATGTAATATTTCAATGCTTTTAACACCACAAACATGTAATTCAACTCAATTGGTTTAGGGTGGCTTCAGAAATTTCAGAGACAGATATCTCAATTCCTGGCCAAATAAAATCAAATTATCTGCATTCCTAGATTCAACTAATGTTAAAGGTAACTGAGAAAACATTTTGTTGTAAATTCTGCAAACCAGCCCTTTCAATTTTGGGAAATGTTATTTTTTTGTTGAGAGTTAGATGAGAAGATCAATACCACTCTCATATCTATACGTCTGCATGTTATATGTTACATCAAGTTTGTTTAATCCATCCAATAAGAGTAGTATCGATGTATGTAACTCTCGGCAAGAAAGCTATTTCCCAAATTGTTCCATTAAACCCTCTTGATTGGGCCAACTGACTGCAGACTCTGTCCACATGCCCATTAGACTGCATGTGTGGGTGTATGTTAACCACACACCTACTGTATACTGCAGTCTTGTGTTGCCAATGGTTAATGTACAATTACGTGTGCACTGAACTGCATTAATAATAAAACACTCTTTCTCCCTTTCTGTTTTCTCCAGAGATGGCGAGCTGGGTCTCCCTCCTCCTCATTCTCTTCTGCAAGTCAGTCTCACAAGCCCAGGAGGAGAGCAACAACATCCCCATTCTGGAGTTCACCTCCGAGACCTCCATCAACAATGTGGTCCAGGACCCCCAGACCGGTCGCATCTACCTGGGGGCGGTCAACACCATTTTTCAGCTGGGACCGTCGCTTCACTTGCAGGCTCGTGCTGAGACGGGCCCCAAAGAGGACGCCCGAACCTGTACGCCTCCTGCTTCTGCATGCCAGGACACGAAGCCCATGTCCAACCTCAACAAGCTTCTGCTGGTCCATCCGTCCAACGGTTCCCTCATAGTCTGCGGCAGCCGCTACCGAGGTATCTGCTCCCTCCTCAACCTGACCAATGTGGAACAGCAGCTGTATTACAGTGACAGTAAAGGAGAGAGGACTTACGTGGCTAGCATAGAGGATAACGTGAACGTGGTGGGCGTCATGTCCACCCACTCAAAAGATGGGAACACCTTTCCTGTGTTTCTTGTTGGGAAGGGCTATGGAAGCCTGGATAGTACAAAACTCATCAGCACACGGATCCTTCAGGACTTCCGTGATTGGGTCGTGTTCGAGAGCATCATTGAGGCATCTACAGTACAAACAACACCATTTGTCCCCAAATACATGCATGACTTCCGCCTTGCCTTCAAAGAGGATGGTTTTGTTTATTTCCTCTTTTCGCGGACTCTTGATGGTACGGATACTAAAAACCTGACCTTTGTGTCTCGTCTTTGCGAAGACGACTACCATTACTATTCCCACACGGAGCTCCAATTAAACTGTGGCCCAAATAACCGATACAACAAGGTCCATGCTGCGTATGTGGCTTCTCCAGGAAAAGAGCTCGCACGGATCATGACTGAAGCAGGTACGTATGGGAAGGTCGTCTCCTGGAGCAAAGTTCTTTTCATGGTAGCGAGTTCAGACGACGACGACAACAACTCTGCTCTCTGCATGTACCCGCTCAACTCCATCAATGAGCGGCTGGTGGATATCATCAGCGCCTGCTACAGTGACTCTGGGAAAATTTCCGGGTTTCCTGCTGTGGACATCCCCTACTCGTCCAAAACTGACGAATTCTGCACATCAAAAATGCCGGTAAGGGCTTCTGTGTCAGCTGATTGAAGTTTTAAAAAGTCTGTTTGAAGTACATGAGTGGGATTTGTTTTCCCTTTGCAGTAATCAATAATGCATAGATGTGTCACTGTTTACTTTAATGTCTCAGTGTTTACTTTGTTCTGCTGATCCTTTTGTATTGTTCTGTCTAAAGCTCTCGTTCTGTCTCTCACATTTTACCTCCATCCATGTCTCTTTTTCCCAATTACCTGAACTCATCCAGAATATTACCATATAGCACTGGTAGGAAAATAGCGGCTCATGGACCCAACCAGGGCCTCTAGTAAAAATATTTGGCCCCATGATGAAAGCTGAAGTTTTTCCTTTCATAGCTAACAAACTTTTACATATTTTTTCACAAATCTACTCCAGATAACCATGTAAATACATAGCTCATGTAAATTCTAACAAATATGACTTTGTAACATCTACTGTCCCTACATGAAGAGAGGCATGCTTCTGTAGCTACTGTACCAGGCTATTTAGCAGTGCATGGTGCCAAAATAAATATACTTACCAGATGAATACCGCATGTCATTTAAATACAGTAAGTAGCCCTTGAATTCAAACACAGTTTTAATTTCACGGCTTTAGCCTATTTGAACAGAACAGATTTATGTTTCAAAAACGCAAATAGGTGTCACTCTTAACAGAAATAGCTACAATATCAACAGTACATTTATTCAACCATAAATGAAGCAGGCCACTGTTCATCATGTGTGGATATCCTCTCAATTAAATCAACACAGAACATACTGTATATTTGCATATATGAGTAATGTTTTGCTAAATGAGTATTGACATAAGCTGTTGTATCTCTGTTATGCCAAACTTGCAAATGAGAGAAATGACATCCTAAAACAAACTGTTTTATAAATACATTTTATTCTTATATAAAGTAAAAGAAATTACCAATCAAAACATATTGAAAACACCTGCATTTCCACTACTCATAAAATTCTAGCCCTCAGTGAAAAATGGTCAAAAAACTGGCCCATGGTTAAACCTAATTGCCTGCCATAAGCTAAATAGTAGGGGTCAGCAACCTACAACACTGCTAAGGGGTTTGATTCTAACATATTCCCTCTCTGGATTAAAGAGCACACAATGTGCCATCACCCTTTTGTTCTTCCTTTTCTTTTACAGAAGGATACTTTGGAAAACTTCAAATGTGGTGCAGACTTTCTGCCTTCCCCTCTGGCCAGCAAGCCAAGATTTGCCTTAAAGGCAGATGCAGTGTTGACCAAGTCGGGCCTTCTGACCGCTGTGGCTGTCGCTGTGGAGAATGATCACACCATCGCCTTCTTGGGGAACAACCAGGGGGAAGTCTTCAAGGTGGCGTTGTCTTCTGATCTGTTGCTTTTCTCTCCTCGACTGTTTTTTTTTTTTCCTTTAAGCTTGTAGTCTTACCTGAGGGAAGCAGGATGGGGGAATTAAAGACCTCATGTCTGACAGTGTTCTTTTTGTTTGCTGTCCAGGTACACCTGACCGCGCAACCATATGTGTACAGCAAGACTCCTGGTGACACCATGGGAGAAAAGGTCAACAAGAACCTTTTCTTTGACCTCAGTCACAGCCACCTCTACATTACTACAGAGAAAAAGGTGTGTATGTCAGGGACCCTTTTTTAATACAATGCAATACACAATCCCTGTAGTCATGTAAACCGGAAGAAATTAGACTTGAGGCCTAAAAAGACATGCTTTGGGTCCATGAGATGGACGACTGAAAAACGCAACTGAAACTGAAACGTAGACGTGGTGTAACAGTTGCTTCTTCACTAACTCCTCTCTGTTAGAGAATTTATTACAGGAAGAGAGTATTAGTCACATACTGTCTGACAAGTTTTTACCACAAAGGAAGCTGATATATTTTCTTCTGTCTTGCAAGGGAGAGTTGAATATGTTTTTTGTTTTTTTTATAGAGAATGCAACTAGGTGGCTCAAGTTTTAATAGATCAAAGTTTAAATGACTTGCTCAGTGTTAGTCTGCGATCTAAACATATATCACAAGCCGAACTATCACTGACTGAAAATGTTTTTGAAACTGAAATATGTTTTTGACTGTAAATCTGCCATATATGGTACAGGGTACAATCAGTGGAAGAAGAAGTACTCAGATCTTTTAGTTAAAGGACCAGTGTTTATGATTTAGGGGGATCTATTGGCAGAAATGGAATATAATATTCATAAGTATGTTTTCAAGTCAATTTTCGAAAATAAGAAATGTTGTGTTTTTGTTACCTTAGAATGGGCCCTTTATATCTACAGAGGGTAGGGTAGCGGGTCCTCTTCATGGAGCTGCCATGTTGCACTGCCATGTTTCTACAGTAGCCCATAACGGACAAAACAAACACTGACTTTAGAGACAGAGTTTTGCGGCCACCGTAGGTTCTCCTACACGCTTGGAAGAGGAGGGCGATCGGAGGGGTTATCAGTTTGTTGCAATCAGCCGCCTCACTGCTAGATGCCACTTAATCCTACACACTGTTCCTTTAAGTAAAAGTAGACATATCAAAATGTAAAAATACTCCATTACAAGTAAAAGTTTGCATTGAACAGTACGTAAGCATTATCAGCAAGTGTATTTGAGTATCAAAAGTAAGAGTACTCATACAAAATTGTCCCTTTCTGCTATATCATTATATACGTTATATTATTGGACTATTATTACAGATGCGTTCATATGTAAGCAGCAGTTTAATGCTGTAGGGGGTTGACGTAGAGCTAAGTTTATTGTTTAATCTATAATACTATCATATTTTATAAAGATGATTGTACCATACAGTACAGTGCATCCGGAAAGTATTCACAGCGCTTCACATTTTCCACATTCTGTCATGTTACAGCCTTATTCCAAAATGGAATAAATTCATTTCTGTCCTCAAAATTCTACACACAATACCCCATAATGACAAAGTAAAAAAGTTTTTTAGAGAGTTTTGCAAATNAGAAAACTGAATTAACAAGCAAAACAAGACAAAACAACGCGCACCAACACACCGAGGCAGCCATCTGTGGCACCATCATAGTTACATAGCAACCAACAGTAAGCACTGTAAGGCTCAGAGCCTGTGAGTCATGATAATATAACTGCAGTGCATCCGGAAAGTATTCACAGCCTTTGCTCAATACTTTGTTGATGCACCTTTGGCAGCAATTACAGCCTCAAGTCTTTTTGAATAT